>SJYX01021312.1:34937-49724 GCA_006410675.1 Oreotragus oreotragus | reverse complement strand
GTCATATATGGTTATGAGATTTGGACTATAAAGAAGGCTGAGCAATCAAGAACTGATACTTTCAAATTGTGGTGTTGGAGAAGACACTTGAGAGTCCCTTGGACAGCAAGGAAATCAGTTCAGTTCAGTTCAGTTGCTCAGTCATGTCCGACTCTTTGCAACCCTGTGGACTGCAGGACACCAGGCTTTCTTGTCCATCACGAACTCCTGGAGATTACTCAAACTAATGTCCATGCTGTTAAAATGCTGCACTCAATATGTCAGTGAATTGGAAAATTCAGCATTGACTGCCGGACTAGAAAAGATCAGTTTTCATTTCATTCCATCGAACCATCTCATCCTCTGTTGTCCCCTTCTCCTCCTATCCTCAATCTTTCCCAGCATCAGGGTCTTTTCAAATGAGTCAGCTCTTTGCCTCAGGTGGCCAAAATATTGGAGTTTCAGTTTCAGCATCAGGCTTCCAATGAACATTCAGGGTTGATTTCTTTTAGGATGGACTGGTTGGATCTCTTTGCTGTCCAAAGGACTCTCAAGAGTTTTCTCCAACACCACAATTCAAAATCATCAATTCTTTGGTGTTCAGCTTTCTTTATAGTCCAACTCTCACATCTATACATGACCTCTGGAAAAACCATAGCTTTGACTAGATGGACCTTTATTGGCAAAGTAATGTCTCTGCTTTTTAATATGCTATTTAGGTTGGTCATAACTTTTCTCTCAAGGAGCATGCAAGCATCTTTTAATATTGTGCCTGCAAAGAGATCAGACCAGTTAATTATAAAGGAAATCAACCCTGAGTATTTATTGGAAGGACTGATGCTGAAGTTGAAACTCCAGTACTTTGGAAAGAGCCACCTCATTGGAAGAGAGCTTGATGATGGGAAAGGTTGAAGGCAGGAGGAGAAGGGGATGAGAAAGGATGAGATGGTTGGATGGCATCACTGACTCCGTGGATATGAATTTGAGCAAACTCCAGGTGATGATGAAGGATAGTGAAACCTGGCCTGTTGCAGTTCACAGGTTTGCAAAGAGCTGGACATGACTTAGCAACTGAAAAACAATAATATGTAGGAGCAGAAAAGTTTTTTCTTTCTTCTTCTATGCTCTTTGACTTGTCTAATAAGTAAATTGACATAAAACATAGTAACAAGAAAAATAAACAAGTTTTTTATATACATGACCCCCATAAAAATATAAGAATCCAAAGGGCAGCCACCAACACCTTAAAAAGGAATAACCTTTACTCCTGTGATCTTCAGGGTTCAGAGGAAGGCAGAGAAGATGTTTGGAAAACAAAGATTGCCTGTTATGTGGAAAAGTTTCTTCGGTAAAAGGTATTTCTGATCAATAGCATTCTTCCTGGTACAAGTCCCACCTCCAATGTAAATTTAAGCCAATGAGAGAGTAGTACAGAGCTTTCCAGAATCTGTTAGAGTTTGATTCCTTTTAGCTCAAAATACTCCTTAGGTCAAAGTGGCATATTTTAGTGACAAATTCTGCTCTCTATCATATACATTATTTTTTATACAACCTTTGAAGGAATAACATAGCTCAAGTGCACAACATAAACTGATTAGAATCAAATGGCTCCAAGATGGCAGACTAGTCAACTTTGAACAGGCCTTGATCTTCAATATACCCTCACTGTAACACATCAGCAAGCTAAATGACACACCCAGAGGTACCATGGCAGTTGCAAGACCATCAAAGACCAAAAAATGGGTTGTGGTCCAATTTCTGGAGATCTCTGCCCCCTCCCCCAAATAGTTGAAATAATCCTGTCAGTCAATGCCCTATGAAATTACCCAGCTCTTAAAAACAAAAGTGACTGTAGCCCACCAGGCTCCTCCATCTATGGAATTCTCCAGGCAAGAACACTGGAGTGGGTGGCCATTTCCTTCTCCAAACACACCACATTTCAAGGCCAAGCTTGCCCTCTGTGATGTCCCTCACTCTGTCTGCAATTCAATCATTTAAGACAATTTGTAAGCTTGCAAGTGCATAATATGAATAACATTTTAGGGTTATGTGAATAATATTTTAGGATTCATGGAATATTTCTGTAGATAAGCGATGACATGTGTTTTGCTGACTTGGCATAGATTGCCAGATATCTGCAGTAAGATGGTTTTATTAAGGATCAGTAAATCATTGCAGTTCAGTGTCTGCAACTATGGCAAGCCACATGCAAGTTCCCAGACAGCAAAAGAAAGAGAACACTTTTACAGTGGGAAAAAAAATATGGGGAGTGCTATAGCAGACAAAGTTCTTGATATTTCTTTGCGTGAAACCTTTGGGTTTCATCTTGATATTTCTTTGGGTGAAATAAGAGGAGTCTTTCTTCTTCTTGTTGGGTTCTGTTACTGTCTCAAGGCATGAGAGTTCTGCCTTCTGGTATCCTAACTCTATTTAATTGACTTATCTGTTTATTTTATTTATTTATTTTTTTAAGTTTTCCTTCTTCCTTTAGTTCTATTGTAGCTCAATCAGCCAAAGGCAACTAGGTAAGCACTAGTTAAGTCAGGTAGGTAAGTCAGATTTATCAAATTACTGCAAGAACAGAAATTACAAATGATAGGG
The DNA here is from genome assembly GCA_006410675.1 of Oreotragus oreotragus. Taxonomy (NCBI): domain Eukaryota; kingdom Metazoa; phylum Chordata; class Mammalia; order Artiodactyla; family Bovidae; genus Oreotragus; species Oreotragus oreotragus. The sequence continues at coordinate 47,144 of SJYX01021312.1, read as the reverse complement.
GTTGTGTGGTATGTCATTACACAAAATAAAAATGGAGAGTTACAGATTTGGGGAAAGGAAGAAGTTAAGATGGAATTTAAATGAGGAGGGTTTTATGGACTTGTGCCTATAAACCAAGTCTCCATGTAAAGAGTCAACATCATGTCTAGACAGTAAACAAGGCTCAAAAGTTATTTTGCTTGGAACTACAAAGTTAACTTACATGAGGAATTTTGTGTCCAGAAACTTCTGCCTCTGAATTTGTGCTGGAAAGTTAGATTGTCTGTCCTTATCAGAGTGAAGAAGTTACTTTCAGTAGGTTTGCATACTCCATTCTTACCTGTATAATTTAAAATAGCAAAATATTTGAAAACCTAATTTTTAAGAAGAAAATTTCTCAGTGAGAAATTCTAATCACTCAAAAAAGGGAGTTTTTATAATACTTTATAAATACAACTTATTTATGAGTGAAATTGTTATATTTGCAACTGGCCTTTTATTTTCCAGCTATTTTGCTGTGATGAACAGCCAAAGATTTTTAATTTTACTTTGAGTTAATGTTAATTTCCCATTACATTATGCTTTATATTACTTAATTTTTTAAGTTAAGGTGATTTATGTAATTGAATTTGGCTTTATTTGTTATAAAAAGATTTTTTCAGTTTTTTTTTTTAACAAATTCTTTATTTGCATTTTCTAGGAGCTCTCAGTGAGACAATGTACCCAGATTAACATATTTAAAATCTAAGGAAATATTTTGATTCTAGGGCAAGTAATTTTATAATTTAGCTTTTAAAATCAAATGATTAAAAATAATCTCAAATCACCCATTTATTTTGAATGAAGTGTATTTGATTTATCATATTATGTTAATTCCAGATACGCAGCATCGTGATTCAATATTTTTGCAGATTATACTTCCTTAGTGGCTCAGATGGTAAAGAATCTGCCTGCAGTGCAGGAGACTTGGGTTTAATCCTTGGGTCAGGAAGATCCCCTGGAGAAGAAAATGGCAACCCACTCCAGTACTCTTGCCTGGAGAATCCCACGTACAGAGAAGCATGGTGGGCTATAGCTCATGAGGTCACAGTCAGACTTGACTGAGCAGCTAATGCTACTACCCTACTCCATTATAAGTTGTTACAAGATAATGGCTGTAATTTCCTGTCTTATACAGTGTATCCTTGCTGTGTATCTATTTAATACATTGGAGTTTGTGTTCATTAATCCTATACCCCTAATTTGTCCATCCCCACTTTTTCTCACCCTTGGTAACCAGAGTTTTATTTTTCAATATGTGAGTCTTTCTGATTACATAGCAAGACTGTTTGCTCAGTGGCATTCAACTCCTTGTGGCCCCATGGACTGTAGCCTGCCAGGCTCTTCTGTCCATGGCAAGAATACCAAAGTGGGTTGCCATTTGGTTCTCCAGGGGATCTTCTAAATCCAGTGATCGAATCCACGTTTCTCATGTCTCTCCCATTGGCAGACAGATTCTTTACCACTAGGATCACCTGTTTACATATATATTCATTTGTATTATCTTTTCGATTCCATGTATGAATGATACCACCCCATCTATTTAGAAAGATCTAACAGAAGATTATGTCTTCTTGAGCTAGCCATAAGTACCCAAGAGAATTTACATGTTATCTTTCCCCAGAAGGTTCATGATCAATTAAGAATTTACTTAATAGCAAGTTGTTTTTAGTATGGAACTTATTAGGAGGAAGAGTGAGAGGAAGAAAATGTAAAACACTAAAGGACGGTTGAATGTAACTAAGACACTACAGAATTAGAAAGAAATAGAAAAGGAAATATAAGAATTTCAACTGAGAACAAGTTTAAAGGACTTTGGAAAATTGAGTTAATCAAAAGTAATGACTATTAAAAGAAAAAAGTGTACAATAAAATAAGATTAAAAAAGAATAGAGGGGAATAGAGAGAATTGCTAAAATTAAATACAATATTTAAAAATAAAACAATTATATAATAAAAACAGAGAAAATATAAAATTGAAAGACAATTTATGGCAGAAAGAATTGGAACTGGGTAAGTAAACAAGGTGATTCTGTATTCATTATGCTCTAGTCAATTTGTTGCCAAAAATTCTTGCTTTGTAATATAAGCTTTATAGCATTTAATAACTATGTCAAATCTCCTATGGTTCAGAAACAACATAAATGTATTCATTTTTGTTAAAATATTGCATGCTTGTAGAAGAAAAGTCTTATGTATGTAAAGTCATTTTCTAAATGTAAAAAATTAAAATTACTTTTTGAATCCATTAGTAAATTGTTAATAATTTAATCTTTTTCTTATAAAAGATCCAACTGTTATTTAATTTTGAATAATACATAATTTAGTTAAAGCCAGTAAATCAAAATATTAATATCTCTAATTTTTTAAAAACTCTGAAGTTATCTGCATAAAGTCCCAAGCAGGTCATCTTAGAATTAATACTAAAATTACTCAAATATAGAGCAATACATACAGGGTTTTAAAATGTAGGGCATGATGATCACATACTTTAAGAAAATATTATTAATTCATTGTGTCTGACCAATTCAGCAATATAACTGAAAGTAAAACTTGAAAATGCCATTTCATAATATGGTAATAGGTATTCTATATATGCTTTAATTTTCAGTTATCAAATTCTTAAATTTATTATTTTGTTTACATTATTTTTACATTTTTCACTTCAGTTTAGTTATGTCATTCAGTCATGTCTGACTCTTTGTGACACCATGGACTGTAGCATGCCAGGCTTCCCTGTCCATCACCAACTCCAGGAGCTTGCTCAAACTCATGTTTATCAAGTTGGTGAAAATACCATAACTTCATACTAATAGATTTTAGAAATAGCTTTGACCTATTTCCATTTTACATACCCAGTAGTTATTCGTATTTGAACATGAATTAAAATATCATTCTTTTGCATTTTCCAATCAAATGTCTATCTTTTAAAATGTCTTTGAAAGCAGCAGGTCCAAAGTGCTGTGACTCTGGGACTGAACCTGTAGAATTGATAATCACAGCACCTCTTTAGACAGCTTCTCTAGCTTCTTTGTGTTTCAATTTTCTCATCTGTAAAACTAGTAAGATAACAATAAAACAAAATAATAGTATTTACAAAGATCACATTGTCTAATTGTCTAGTTGGCTGAAAGTGAAAGTCGCATCCGACCCTGCTACCCCATGGGCTATACAGTCTATGGAATTCTCCAGGCCAGAATACTGGAGTGGGTAGCCTATCCCTTCTCCAGGGGATCATCCTAATCCAGGGATCAAACCCAGTTCTCCCACACTGCAGGCAGATTCTTAAACAGCTGAGCCACAAGGGAAGTCCAAGAATACTGGAATGGGTAGCCTATCCCTTCTCCAGGGGATCTTTCTGACCCAGGAATTGAACCTGGGTCTCCTGCATTGCAGGCAGATTCTTTACCAACTGAGCTATGAGGGAAGCCTAGACATTTGGCTAGTGACTGCCAAATAAGCCTTCACTATGTGTTTGCTACTATTGGCTATTATTATGAGTTTATGGTTACCTAGTGAGTCCTTGACTACTTTTTAAGAAAAACAGCTGAATAATACCAAAGACATCCATAGGTACTTTGAACTAGAACATACTGTTAACTCTATTAGTTGGCTGCAAGTTATACAGATGTTGGAACATATTACTTTAAGAAATTTGTGAAAACCATTATTTAGCATTTATTGCTCATGAACATTTCTTTGTACTCTTTATTTCTCTATCTAACCCCACAATGTCTAAACTAAGATATATTTTTCTTTACTAGGATAATTAAATAAGTAATAATCTAGGGCTTTTACTACTCAGCCAAACAAAACTTGGGAAAGTCATGTCATCTCCCTGATCTTTACTTTATTTACAAAATTAAAAGGAAGCTAGTTCCTTCCTCAACAGAGTAGGATCTCCAAGCAGCAGTGATACTTTCTGGAAATTTATGTGAAATGCAAAACCACAGCCCCCACCACAGATGACTGATTTGGAATCTCTATTTTGACATCCCCCTCAAGTGATTGATGTGCCCATTAGAACGTAAGATCACTGCTGTAAATGACATTGAAGTCCCTTTCTGCTTTGTTTACACATATAATAAATCTGCTGAGATTTATGAAAGAGATGACGTTTGTTATTGGAGTGTGAGAGTGTAAGACTGGATACTTGAGGACAGAGAGAGAAAACATTCCTTCACAGAGACTTTTCAGAGGCTGAAGACACCAAAGGTCACTTTGTGCAATAAACTGCACTCAGGTGTAGGTTCTTGTGACCTGAATGTCTGACAGTTTTAGCTTTCCAATTGATCTTCTAATTTATAGGCTCCATCCTCAAACAAAGCATTTAAAAATAAGTTACCAGTATACAAAAAGAAAAAAAAAAAAACTAGTTTCAAAATGATGGTGTGCTTTTCAGCTGTTCATTCACTTCCAAATAAGGGTAGCAGAGGACAGAGGAGCCTGTCATGCTACATTCTCTGAGGATGCAGAGTTGGACACAACATAGCAACTGAATAACAATAACCCTAGATGCAGGAAGAAATTGCCTTAAGTTCATTGTTTAATGTGGAAATTTTTTCATGTGAATAGTATAACACAAATTTAAACATGAAATGATTAAGATTGGAGAAGACAATAATTTGAAACTATTTTTAAAATTCTTATGGTTTGTTTCTAGACATTATTTTTGAATTCAGAGCATATATATTAAAAGATCAATTCAGAAACTATAACTGTCAGATATGAAAGTGTCTAGAATCTACATTTGAGAGGCCTGTTTCTCAACAAAGATAAAGTACATGATTTCACTTAAGGACTGTGCCAAAGAGTTTAGTAACAAAGTATTGAACTGAGTCTGCATGAAATGCTCAGCCCTTCCTGTGTTTAGATATAATCTGTGAATGTAATCTGTGAACCAGTAATCTGTGACCTGGTTAGAACAGGAATGATTAGAGCAGCAAGACTAGATTTGAATCTTGGATCTGAAGTGTAACCATAAATGAAATCTTTGCAAAATTGCTAACATTATTTGCACTGTCTGTTAATTCATTATAATAGCACAACTCTCTACTTAATTAACCAATACTAATCATGCATAGCTCCAAGCACAGAGCAGGCACTCAACAGATGTTAGTTTGTCAGTATACATTCAAGTATTGAAGCACTCTCATGAATGCATTTCTTTTTATTTTTCTAGAACTGTGTGATTGAGTCAAAGACCTCCATGTGGGGGTCTGTGTTTTTCTATGAACACAGACAATGAAACACTTCCCCAGGACTTTCTCCTATTGGGCTTTCCTGGCTCCCAGATCCTTCAGCTCTCTCTTTTCATGCTTTTTTTGGTTATGTACATCCTCACAGTTGGTGGTAACATGGCTATATTGATATTGGTGAGTTCCTCCCACCAGCTACACACCCCCATGTACTTCTTTCTAAGCAATCTCTCTTTCCTGGAGATTTGGTATACCACAGCTGCAGTCCCCAAAGCCCTGGCCATTCTACTGGGGAGAAGCCAAAGCATATCATTTACTAGCTGTCTTTTGCAGATGTACCTTGTTTTCTCATTGGGCTGCACAGAGTACTTCCTCCTGGCAGCCATGGCTTATGACCGTTATTTGGCCATCTGCTATCCTTTACACTATGGGACTATCATGAACAGCCTTCTCTCAACGCAGCTGGCTCTGGGCTCCTGGGTCTGTGGTTTCCTGGCCATTGCAGTTCCCACAGCCCTCATCAACAGCCTGACCTTCTGTGGGCCCCACACTATCAACCACTTCTTTTGTGACATTGCACCTTGGATTGCTCTGGCCTGTACCAGCACACGGCCTGTGGAACTTGTAAGCTTTGTGATTGCTTTTGTGGTCATCCTAAGTTCTTGCCTTATCACCCTTGTCTCCTATGTCTACATCATCAACACCATCTTCAGGATTCCCTCAGCCCAGGGCAGAAGCAAAGCCTTCTCCACGTGCTCCTCGCATCTAACAGTGGTGCTCATCTGGTATGGCTCTACAATCTTCCTTCATGTCCGCACCTCCATTAAAGAGGCTTTGAATCTGACCAAAGCTGTTCATGTCTTGAACACTGTGGTAACTCCAGTTCTTAATCCCTTCATCTACACTCTCCGTAACAAGGAAGTAAGAGAAACTCTGCTAAGGAAATGTAAAGGAAAATAAACTGCTTCCACCAAAACAAACCTCTGTCAATTGTCTCCATATCTGTTCAGGGGTTCCCAGTGAGAATATGGAGAAAAAAATCAACCAAAACAAATTAAAAAAACCTGTATATACTTGTGCTACTTTCTCATATATGATAGGGATGGAAGTTCTTGGTATAAGCAAACTGGACATTTTCTAAGAAAAATATCTTTATATACTGAATTAGGTTTATCCTTGGATTTCATTTATAAAATGAGGTGTAATAGTAAGAAGGGTATTTTATTGAGTAAGCTTTAAATTCTTGTCCCTTTTAAAATAGCTTTGATGAAATATGTGAAAAGTGAAAACTTGTAAAACATGTTTGTGAAACAGGAAAAGGTTAAATAAATAGAAGGATAATTGAAATCATAGTGTGCAATTATTTCAACACACCTATTTTTTGGATAAAATATAGTAAAATATGTACATATACAAGTTGATAATTATAATGTAAGACCTTTGTTTAACAAGGATAGTGAACAAAAACATTCTAATAAGCAAGTGATGTTAAAAGTTAAAGGGTGACAAAACTGCAGGAGGGCTTGGAAAAAGCAATAAATGTTTCTTNTGCAGAGTTGGACACAACATAGCAACTGAATAACAATAACCCTAGATGCAGGAAGAAATTGCCTTAAGTTCATTGTTTAATGTGGAAATTTTTTCATGTGAATAATATAACACAAATTTAAACATGAAATGATTAAGATTGGAGAAGACAATAATTTGAAACTATTTTTAAAATTCTTATGGTTTGTTTCTAGACATTATTTTTGAATTCGGAGCATATATATTAAAAGATCAATTCAGAAACTATAACTGTCAGATATGAAAGTGTCTAGAATCTACATTTGAGAGGCCTATTTCTCAACAAAGATAAAGTACATGATTTCACTTAAGGACTGTGCCAAAGAGTTTAGTAACAAAGTATTGAACTGAGTCTGCATGAAATGCTCAGCCCTTCCTGTGTTTAGATATAATCTGTGAATGTAATCTGTGAACCAGTAATCTGTGACCTGGTTAGAACAGAAATGATTAGAGCAGCAAGACTAGATTTGAATCTTGGATCTGAAGTGTAACCATAAATGAAATCTTTGCAAAATTGCTAACATTATTTGCACTGTCTGTTAATTCATTATAATAGCACAACTCTCTACTTAATTAACCAATACTAATCATGCATAGCTCCAAGCACAGAGCAGGCACTCAACAGATGTTAGTTTGTCAGTATACATTCAAGTATTGAAGCACTCTCATGAATGCATTTCTTTTTATTTTTCTAGAACTGTGTGATTGAGTCAAAGACCTCCATGTGGGGGTCTGTGTTTTTCTATGAACACAGACAATGAAACACTTCCCCAGGACTTTCTCCTATTGGGCTTTCCTGGCTCCCAGATCCTTCAGCTCTCTCTTTTCATGCTTTTTTTGGTTATGTACATCCTCACAGTTGGTGGTAACATGGCTATATTGATATTGGTGAGTTCCTCCCACCAGCTACACACCCCCATGTACTTCTTTCTAAGCAATCTCTCTTTCCTGGAGATTTGGTATACCACAGCTGCAGTCCCCAAAGCCCTGGCCATTCTACTGGGGAGAAGCCAAAGCATATCATTTACTAGCTGTCTTTTGCAGATGTACCTTGTTTTCTCATTGGGCTGCACAGAGTACTTCCTCCTGGCAGCCATGGCTTATGACCGTTATTTGGCCATCTGCTATCCTTTACACTATGGGACTATCATGAACAGCCTTCTCTCAACGCAGCTGGCTCTGGGCTCCTGGGTCTGTGGTTTCCTGGCCATTGCAGTTCCCACAGCCCTCATCAACAGCCTGACCTTCTGTGGGCCCCACACTATCAACCACTTCTTTTGTGACATTGCACCTTGGATTGCTCTGGCCTGTACCAGCACACGGCCTGTGGAACTTGTAAGCTTTGTGATTGCTTTTGTGGTCATCCTAAGTTCTTGCCTTATCACCCTTGTCTCCTATGTCTACATCATCAACACCATCTTCAGGATTCCCTCAGCCCAGGGCAGAAGCAAAGCCTTCTCCACGTGCTCCTCGCATCTAACAGTGGTGCTCATCTGGTATGGCTCTACAATCTTCCTTCATGTCCGCACCTCCATTAAAGAGGCTTTGAATCTGACCAAAGCTGTTCATGTCTTGAACACTGTGGTAACTCCAGTTCTTAATCCCTTCATCTACACTCTCCGTAACAAGGAAGTAAGAGAAACTCTGCTAAGGAAATGTAAAGGAAAATAAACTGCTTCCACCAAAACAAACCTCTGTCAATTGTCTCCATATCTGTTCAGGGGTTCCCAGTGAGAATATGGAGAAAAAAATCAACCAAAACAAATTAAAAAAACCTGTATATACTTGTGCTACTTTCTCATATATGATAGGGATGGAAGTTCTTGGTATAAGCAAACTGGACATTTTCTAAGAAAAATATCTTTATATACTGAATTAGGTTTATCCTTGGATTTCATTTATAAAATGAGGTGTAATAGTAAGAAGGGTATTTTATTGAGTAAGCTTTAAATTCTTGTCCCTTTTAAAATAGCTTTGATGAAATATGTGAAAAGTGAAAACTTGTAAAACATGTTTGTGAAACAGGAAAAGGTTAAATAAATAGAAGGATAATTGAAATCATAGTGTGCAATTATTTCAACACACCTATTTTTTGGATAAAATATAGTAAAATATGTACATATACAAGTTGATAATTATAATGTAAGACCTTTGTTTAACAAGGATAGTGAACAAAAACATTCTAATAAGCAAGTGATGTTAAAAGTTAAAGGGTGACAAAACTGCAGGAGGGCTTGGAAAAAGCAATAAATGTTTCTTACATAGCAAAATGCTAGTCTTGAAAAGGGAAATGTTAAAGAATTCTGTTAGTAAGTCATCAAGGTTAGATACAACATGGATTCAATGGAAAATGATTATAGAAAAAAATAATTATGATAGTTGATTTTCCTCCAAATGACTCCAAGATATTTATTTTCAACCATTAACACATGAATGAAAGTTTTATTTCTCTCTTTTTATTTTTTCCCTGTGGCTAGTGGTAAAAGAATTATCCTGCCAATGCAGGAGACTCAGGAGATGCTGGTTTGATCCCTGAGTAGGAAGATATCCTGGAGGAGGAAATGACAACCCACTCTAGTATTCTTACCTGGAGAATCCCATGGACAGAGTAGGAGCCTGACAGACTACAGTTCATTTGGTCGCAAATAGTCAGACACGACTGAGAGACTGTGCAACTAAGCACGGACACATAGGTTTGAAGCAGCAGAGATGACCTGTCATGCTTAACCACGTTGAAGATATATTCTGTTCTGTTCCACATTGTTTCACACATGCAAAATGTAGGCTGCTTCTCATAGGAAAAAAGTCTGTGGGGCTGAGTAGCAGCTACCCTATAGGTCTTGTTTGTTTATATTTTGTGAAATCTCTACTGGGTCCTCACTCAAAAAATGTAGGAGATGACAGAATAAGAAAGCATATGCTTGAAGGAAATAGGGCAAAGTATTTCATTGAGGAAATAACAAACATTAAGTTTCAAAAGATATGTCTGTGTTGACAGTTTATTTCTTAAATCTTCATAATTCAACAATGTACACCTGATCTGCTGTCATTACTTCTTTACTGTGAGCATGAATTTCAAATCCATGAAATTCCTAAACTCTAAAAACCCACAAAGGATCACAAGAAAAATTTTGGAGGTGATAAGTATGTGAAGTACCTTGGTGTGCATTGACAGCTGGATTCCTTACCACTGAGCCACCTGGGAAGTCTAATGGTGTCCTGGGTGTATGCAAATTTCAAATCCATGAAATTCCTAAACTCTAAAAACCCACAAAGGATCACAAGAAAAATTTTGGAGGTGATAAGTATGTGAAGTACCTTGGTGTGCATTGACAGCTGGATTCCTTACCACTGAGCCACCTGGGAAGTCTAATGGTGTCCTGGGTGTATGCATGCTGCTGCTGCTGCTGCTGCTGCTGCTAAGTCGCTTCAGTTGTGTCCGATTCTGTGCGACCCCATAGACGGCAGCCCATCAAACTCTACCGTCCCTGGGATTCTCCAGGCAAGAACACTGGAGTGGGTTGCCATTTCCTTCTCCAATGCAAGAAAGTGAAAAGTGAAAGTGAACCTGCTCAGTCGTGTCCGACTCTTAGCAACCCCATGGACTGCAGCTTACCAGGCTCCTCCGTCCATGGGATTTTCCAGGCATACATCCAAGCTAATCAATATGTATATAGTAAATGTATATCTTTTTGTAAATCAATTGTATTTCCATAAGAGTTCCCAGGTGGCGATAGTGGTAGAGTTGCGGGTAAGGTGGTAGAGTCACAGGTTTGATCCCTGGGTTGGGAAGATCCCCTGGACGAGGGCATGGCAATTCACTCCAGTATTCTTGTCTGGAGAACCCACGGACAGAAGAGCCTTTCAGCCTACAGTCCGTAGGGTCCCACAGAGTCAGATATGACTGAAGAGACTTAGCATGCAATCATGAAGAGCTAAATAAATAAATTTCTAATCCTACTTTTTGAGGATTTCCAAAAATCAAAATTTCTAATAAGAGTCAAATTGCTATTTTCTGAGACAAATAGCATTCCTGCTTTGATGAGTGAGTCCCAACTTAAAAAAAAAGCAGTTGGTATAGTCAATTATAGTGAAAGTTATCTTCAACATCTCACTCTTTTCTGGTGCACATCTCGTTATATCAAAACCAAGGAAATAGTGTTCAGCTTTTAATGTGGATAAATGAATGAGTCAGTTTAGCATAATATTGCGTACAAGATTTATAGTTAGGTGAAGAAAAAAAAACCAAGAATGAACAGGGTAACGAGTATTTCCTCCTATGTTGATTAAAAAACAGCTAAAGTATTATTTGCATGATATATTATCAAGCAATTATACCTAATTTCTGGATATTTGATTTAGTTCTCTTTTTCAAATCAATAATTCATAAAAATTCAATTTAGGAAAAAAATACATTGCTATTTAGAATTATCCCATGGTGGTAAATTATTGGAAGTATTAAATCACTGCTAAAGATTTTTTGAGTCTTTCAATTTATTTTGACAAACTTCTTTTTAATGAAGATAGTATTAATGGATATAACTTCAAGTTTGAGAAGTCTGTTTCACAGCACTCTAATTTATTGAAAAATAATTCGAGGATTTCTTTTTTTCATTAAAAAAATCCATCTATAAAAATTTTTAGAATCATTAATTAAAAAAAATTATCTGTAGGGGTTTAGATCAAGCCTCCCAAAGATGTACCACTTAGGCATGTGAATTATTTTGAGCTAAAGTCAATGGAGACCATGTGGGATCAAGAGAAATTACTGTCCCTTTCTAACTACTTCAGTTCAGTTGCTCAGTCATGTCTGACTCTTTGCGACCCCATGAATCACAGCACATCAAGCCTCCCTGCCCATCACCAACTCCCGGAGTTTACTCAAACTCATGTCCATCAAGTTGGCGATGCCATACAGCCATCTCATCCTCTGTTGTCCCCTTCTCCTCCTGCACCCAATCCCTCCCAGCATCAGAGTCTTTTCCAATGAGTCAATTATTCGCATGAGGTGGCCAACGTATTGGAGTTTCAGCCTCAGCATCAGTCCTTCCACTGAAAACCCAGGACTGATCTCCTTTATTTATTTATTTTTTTCCTTTTCTTTTTTTTTTTTGTTTTATTTTTATTATTTATTATTTATTTATTTATTTTTAGAGCTTCCATTTTGCTTTATTTTACTTTACAGTATTCTATTGGTTTTGGCATACATTGACATGAATCTGCCACGGGTGTACACGAACTCCCAAACATGAACCCCCATTCCACCTCCCACCCCAAATCATCCCTCCGGATCATCCCCATACACCAGCCCCAAGCATCCTGCATCCTGCATTGAACACAGACTGGCGATTCGTTTCTTACAAGATAGTATACCTATTTCAATGCTATTCTCCCAAATCATCCCACCCTCTCCCTCTCCCTCTCC
>SJYX01021312.1:3106-22242 GCA_006410675.1 Oreotragus oreotragus | reverse complement strand
GCCAATCAAAATGGCTGCAATCCAAAAATCCACAAGCAATAAATACTGGAGAGGTTGTGGAGAAAAGGGAACCCTCTTACATTGTTGGTGGGAATGCAAACTAGGAGAGCCACTGTGGAGAACAGTGTGGAGATTCCTTAAAAAACTGGGAATAGAACTGCCTTATGACCCAGCAATCCCACTGCTGGGCATACACACTGAGGAAGCCAGAATTGAAAGAGATGCATGCACCCCAATATTCATCACAGCACTGTTTATAATAGCCAGGACAGGGAAGCAACCTAGATGTCCATCAGCAAATGAATGGATAAGAAAGCTGTGGTACATATACACAATGAGTATTACTCAGCCATTAAAAAGAATATATTTGAATCAGTTCTAATGAGGTGGATGAAACTGAAGCCTATTATACAGAGTGAAGTAAGCCAGAAAGAAAAATACCAATACAGTATACTAATGCATATATATGGAATTTAGAAAGATGATAACAATAACCCTGTATGTGAGACACTAAAAAGACATAGATGTATAGAACAGTCTTTTGGACTCTGTGGGAGAGGGAGAGGGTGGAATGATTTGGGAAAATAGCATTGAAACATGTATAATATCATATAAGAAACAAATCGCCAGTCCAGGTTTAACGCAGGATAGAGAATGCTTGGGGCTGGTGCACTGGGACGACCCAGACAGATGGTATGGGGAGAGAGTTGGGAGCGGGGTTCAGGATGGGGAACACGAGTATACTCATGGAGGATTCATGTCAGTGTATGGCAAAACAAATACAATATTGTAAAGTAATTAGCCTCCAATTAAAATAAATAAATTTAAATTTAAAAAAGAGAGATATCAGTTTAATGTTTGCGCAGGATCTTACTTATGACTATATCCTCAGAGATATTCTCTCAATAACTCTGAGAAGACAGATATAAAGAGATAAGGGAGAAGACAGTGTGTGTTTATGATTATACATATTTAAGTGTATATGATTATATATGCATATGATTTTTGGCTAAAGAATGCATGTAATCAAGCATACATCTTGGTAAAGGTTTACTGCTAGACACAAGGAGCAGACACCACAGTTTATCGGTTTAGTGCCTTCTCTATATTAAGGAATGATGCAAAAATCTGAATTCACTAAAATTTTTTCAGAGCTATAAATCTAACCATCTTAGTGTTACATTTTTTTCAAAGTACAAAGTGCCTTATATTTACTCTCAGAGTGCACTGGAAGTCAGCAACAAATGACTTAATCATTGTAAAACTGGGTGAGGAGTATTATTCTTTGACATTTGGTTTCCTTTTGAAGACACTTAAGCACATGTTAAAAAAAATTAGAACAAAATGTACATGACTTAAGTGCCTTATATTTACTCTCAGAGTGCACTGGAAATCAGCAACAAATGACTTAATCATTGTAAAACTGGGTGAGGAGTATTATTCTTTGACATTTGATTTCCTTTTGAAGACACTTAAGCACATGTTAAAAAAAATTAGAACAAAATGTACATGATTTTATCCTGTGCCAGGGTCCAGCCCTGGTGGATCCAGGGAATTAGAAGCGGGGATGGTGTTGGCGAGGAAAGACTTATTTATTTATTAATATAAGATTAGGTTAGAAATAGTGTAGTAGGAAAATTAAGTGGAGAAAAGAGGCTGAATAACTTGGCTTATGGGGAAGACCAANAGCCTGATCACGTCCTTGCGTTTTGTCAGGCTTCCTTCCTCATGACCTTGTCACGGGCAGGATTCCTCACGCTGGCTTCCAGCAATCCTGTGTATTTTTCTTTTGTTAGTTCAATACTTAAGCTTAACTGTAGGAGAGAAATGTATAGAAGAACTTTTTAATCCCTGTAGAAGAATGGTATACAGAAACACTTGTCTAATGACACAAGACATTTCACTGTTATTGTGAGAATTTGCATATTGCTCTATTATTCTGATGGCAAAAGAAGGGTTAGAAAAATGTTGAAGTATGGCATACATTTTCCATTTATATGAACCAGTACTTGTGACAATAGTTTCCATGAGAGTGTAAGATAAACAAAATAAAAACTAGGCATTCAGAAAAAAATCTTGTAGTTTTAATATACACAGAAAATATGTAAAAATTTAAACAAATTAAAATTTCAGTCATTGGCATGTGCAAGCAATTCATGATTTAATTATATAATCTTGCCATTAAAAATAGATTGTTAAATACTTTGATTGCCTAAAAGAGTGCTGTTTCTGCTGCTGCTGCTGCTAAGTCACTTCAGTCATGTCCGACTCTGTGTGACCCCATAGACGGCAGCCCACCAGGCTCCCCCTGTCCTACTAATGATTTAATCGGCATATCAGTCAGCTGGGGATCTTGTTGCAATGAATAGTCTCATTNCTAAGTCACTTCAGTCATGTCCGACTCTGTGTGACCCCATAGACGGCAGCCCACCAGGCTCCCCCTGTCCTACTAATGATTTAATCGGCATATCAGTCAGCTGGGGATCTTGTTGCAATGAATAGTCTCATTCAAGAGGCTGAGGTTAGATTTCTATTTCTTAACAGGTTCTCAGGTTACTCTGATACTTTTAGTCTGCTAAGTGCAGAAAAGGAAGGCAAGCAATAGGTAATCATGTAGAGACCACCTGTCATAAAAAATTTTATAGACTATTAGTCTTTCAGCACTCCTGTCATCTTTTATGTTACTAAACTATACCAAAATTATTAGAAAATGTGAAGCATCTCAATTAACACAAAAAATGAACATGATAATAGAAACATATTTTCTTCCCCATTTTCCACTTTTCTATTGCTCCAAAATGCGTTAGTACATGCTGAAATGATTATCTGCTTAAATATTTTATAAAAACCTAAGAAATTTGTATTATCATGTTAGATACTCAGTACTTGTATAGTCCAGTTCTAAATCTTTCCTTCCATCATGTTACCTTTCTTAATATTTAAAATTGTGTAAAATATCTAAAAATTTTAAATTATCTAATATTTTCCTGATATATTTCTAAAGAAATTCTCAGTATGTGTTTATATACATATGTAAATAAACATTCATACTTAAGAATAGTGTCTGGTTCACTATATTTATTTAACAAATGTTTATTGATCAAATTATTTTAAAGTACAAAATGATATATTTATAATAAACAATCAACCACATGGAGTAACACTTCCTTAGAAACAATTTTTTGGCTTGTATAAATAGTTACTATTAAGGAGTAGATTTTTATAAAATTGGCCAAACAATTGCTTAGAACTAACCAGCCAATTTTCCCATGTTAAGTGCTTGTGAGTAGGAACGTCATGTATTTATCTTCTTATCACTATAGCTTTGCAACGAAGTATTCTTAAACACTAATTACCAAATATCTATTTCAGTTGAATTCAAACCAAAATGTGAAGTGCAAAAATATCCATATTAGGTAGCTTCAATTTTATAATATAATTTTTGATATTTACCACTTGCATATGTAATGTGGTAATCCATTCTAGCTTTTTCATATTAATTGATCTCTCATATCTCCTGGATATGTCTGGCCAAGAACAATCTCTTTTTTTCTAGAACTTTTCTGAAGGCTTTCTTCACATCTTTGTTTCTTAGGGTGTATACAAGAGGATTTAAAAGTGGGGTGACCACACAGTAGAACACTGAGACTACTTTACCCATGGTAAAGTTGTGCTTGGCTGGAGGGCGAACATAGGCAAAAATAATGGTGCCATAATAGATGGTGACCACAATGAGGTGGGAGGCACAGGTGGAGAAAGTTTTCTTCCGAGCTTCTCGAGAAGATAGCTTGATAATTGTGACCACAATGTGTCCATAGGAAGACATAGTGAGAAGAAAAGAACTTAGAATCACAACAGAGGTACACGTGTAACCCAAGGCCTCCACCATGAATGTATCTGAGCAGGAGAGTTGAAAAATTGGTTCTGAGTCACAGAAGAAATGATTGATCTTTTGAGAGCCACAAAAATTTAAATAAGAGACAAGTACAGTAGGTAGAACAGGGGCAATGAAGCCCCCAATCCAAGATCCAGCTGAAAACCATAGGCATACCTGAAGATTCATGAGGAATGAGTATCTTAGAGGGCTGCATATGGCCACATAGCGATCATAGGCCATCACAGCCAACAGGATGCACTCTGTAGCCCCCATAGAGAAAAAAAAGTAGTACTGGGTTATACAACCAGAAACAGAAATGGTAACAACCTGTGAGAGACAAGTGGCCAGCAATTTAGGCACGGTGGCTGTCGTGTACCAGATCTCCAGAAATGACAAATTTCCTAAGAAAATATACATGGGTGTTTGGAGTCTGGAATCCATGAGAACAATGAAGATGATGAGGATGTTTCCCATGAGAGAGAGAAGATAAACAGTAAGAAACATCACAAATAATGCAAGCCTTAGATAGAGAATACCAGAAAATCCCAGAAAAATAAACTCTGTCACTCTTGTTTGATTTGCCACATTCATATCTCATTGTCTCTAATCTGGAATGAAACAACAAAGCCAAAATATGAACAAGAAAGGGATATTATATTTTTCTTTCTTTGATGATAGTAATGCACCATTAAGATAAATTAAAAATTAATGATGGGAAAAACATAATTGGCATCTTTAATTTGACATGATTTAGTCCATTTGATTTAGGAAATAAATCAGGAAGAACAATAGCCTAATAATCCACTTTACAAATGAAGAAACTAAAGAGGTAAATTATTTTTCTAGTTATATAGTTTTAAGCGGTAGGCATGTATTGTACCGGGTAGGTTGTTTTAGTAAAGCACATTTGGGATAATATGTTAATTATGGCTATTGAAAGATAATAACATTTACCTATCTCTGAGGACTTTACATAGTAAACATTAGAAGAGGGTGAAGAAATAAAAAAACATGCAAATCTGAGACCAGTGGTTAGAGGTGGTCAGTCTCAGCATAGAACTCCTGGGCCATGCAAGTGTCCATATGAAGACAAAGTATTGGCTACATTTTTACATTTATGAACCCTTTTATATGCTATCAATTAGGGTTTGGTAGGAGACTGGTAAATGAACAACTCTGTTTCCAGAACACAAAACAAAGAGGGAATTCAACACCTATGGAAAAGCATTTGTTCACATTGTTTTAGGTGTTCTAACCTTAGCTTGTTTATTTCAAAAACCATTGCATTCACAAATTCTCATGCATTGTTTTAAAAATAGTTTAAAAATTATTAAATTCACACATTGTTTTGCTGAAAGTTTTTACTTTCGTCTCAGGTTCAAAGTATTTGTTAACAAAAGAAGCCACTCATTATATACAAATAAATAACACAAATGTTTATTAGAGAATTATCTAGCTTACTTTCAACATACTAACATTAAAAGAATGAGAAATAGAGCAGAGCGTACATCATCATACCATATTGAGTTTTGACAAACATCCAGACTTAAACAGTGCTGGGAGGTTTTTGTGTCGCAGCACATCTGGAGTCCCAATTGGGAAAAGGTCACAGGCAGTGTGTCTGCTACATGGGAGATGCTTCAAAGTTTGCAGTTTGGGGTTCCGGCTTATAATGCCAGGATGCAAGCTGATATCATCATCAATCTGTGACCAAATTACAAGCCTGGTTTCATTTTAAAGCTGGTGGTTTTGTCATGTAAAACCTAGAATGTTGCTAAGCCTAAACTTGGTTTGCCAGGCCCTCTCCAGGGGTTCAACAATCTCAAGATTCCTCCCCTGTTTTATCTATGGTGCTGCAAGTCTTGCACTCACAGCAGGCAGTCACTCCCAGTCACTCTTAGTCAAGGCAGTGTCCAGACAGGTTATAAGAAAGGTCAGAAGTCTGTTCTGCTTTGTCTCTGAAGCCTAAACAAGACTATCTATTTAATTTTCCTAACAACAGATCCATTCATCTTTCAATGTCCATAGTGTTTGTTTCCACAAGTTGGCTATGTTAAAGAACACTTAATATAAGATATATCTAAAGGGGGATACAGAAAGGCTCTATCTTGAAAGCAGGACTCCATCTTGGGCCAAACTGTGGACTTTGAGCTATATGCCCAGTATCTATGGAAACGATATACCAAATGGAAAACCAGGCCCCCAGAAGGCAGAGATCTAAAAGAACACCCTAATTATCTGTGTAACCAAATAGAATCATACATTCTATTATGCTTATTGGGGTATGATGACCACAAGCCTATTGATACTTGTCCACTGTTAACTACCTAGGCTTAAGGCTTATGAATCATGGGTTAACTTTGATTTATCTTTCTTTTTCCTTTGTTCAGACTAGTTTCAGGGAATTTTGGGGAGGTGGGTTTGGACACATATGCTTAGGGTATATAAGGTTTTCACAAAAACTGGTTGGCGTCTTTGGGTAAGAGAAGACTCTGCCTTGGGCCCACCAGCGTAATAAACTGCACTCCACTCTCTGCATTGTCCTTCTGAGTGAGTTTGTTTCCCAGAACACGTGGCTACAACATATCCACCTAAAAGTGAAAGTGAGTGAACGTGAAGTCGCTCAGTCGTGTCTGACTCTTTGCGATTGCATGGACTGTAGCCGATCAGGCTCCTCCATCCATGGGATTTTCAAATGTTTAAATATACAGTACAGTATTTATGACTATACTTAAACCTTAAATGTTCTTACAATATTTTTTAAAAGGAAATCTTGTTTTCAGAGAAACAATGTTTTTCAATAGTTATATTTTTATATACATGTGCTTTAGTACCAAAATACATAGATGATAAATGCAAATTATGATAAAAATTGAATATTAATAATAATAATGGTCTTATATATGTAAAACATTATAATGTTTAAAGAAGTTCTGGTGGTAAAAATACAGATAATATACATCACAATGAAAACAGCAGCTGAATGTAACATGATAGCAATATGGTTCATATTTAGATATTTCCTCATTAAACCTTTATGAACATTTTGAATCATAAATCTTTATATAGAAATGTGTATAAGGTTTATGCCACAGTATTTTTTTTCTCTGTGGTGTACTGTATATAAAGTACACTTTTTCAAGATTAAAAAAAAAAAAGCTTTAAGTTAGACCTTGTTAAATGGCTAAGTTAGGTTAGTATGGTCAAGGGATAGATTACAAACCTAACCTTCAGTTTTAGTATCCCAAAAAGTTTAATCCCTTTTTTGCTATTTTCAGCTGATTAACAAAAATAAAATTGTGCTTTTTGCAGGTGTGACACTATTTGAAAAAATTTCGAAAAATATGAGTAACAGTTGACCTAGAATTTATAATTTGAGGAAACCATTTAGAGGAAAGAACTGGGACAGACTTTTAAAAATATATCTGCTGAATTTGATTCTCTGATTCCAGATGAAAAATATTAAAATATATATTATTCATGTCCAGACCAAGTGTCCAAAGTATATCTTATTGCCATTATTTATATAGTCAATGGCATGTTACTTAGTCGTGCTAAAAGATATCAGTCACTATTTTTCCTAGCATATCACTATTCTTCTAGTACTAAAAAGAAAAGAAAAACCATTTGGAAAGAATATAAATAGAGTCAAAAGAATCAGATCAATGCCATACCCCAAAGCAGTACCTTTTCTTTTTCTGAAAGATATCACAGTTACTTAAGTCTGTATAATCTTAGCAAAAAATTGATATAGAAAAATATAATTTTAATTTATTTAGCATTTTTATAAAATTAAATATTTAAATATAAGGAGAAATATATTATTGATTTAAAAATTTCATTGATAAGATTCATGGTAAATGAATTTCTGAGGTTGTTTATTGCCTCAGATTACAGAAATAATGAAATTGCAAAAGCACAGCTATGCTACTCTCTAGACAAGTGAGAAATAACACAGATTATATCTTGCCAGATATACTCACATCCAATATTTTGTCTGATTATTTTTCAGGAATGGAATAGTATTAATTATATATTCTTCAAATGTTCCTTTTCAACATAACTATGAACTAGAGCACACTATATTCAATTATTTTGTAAGGGAAATAAGCAAAGGGATCTCCTCCCTGTTGTCTTTTGATGTGGCACATCCCTATGCTTTAGATAAATGCGAAATTCCCTTTGTGTTTTTCTCCCTTCAGTTTATTTTTCCCTGTGGCAGGATGTAGGGAAAGGCATGGTCAGAGATTCCCCTGTGAGAAGTATTGCGACTTCATCAACCTTAAGCATTGGAGATATGTCCTCTACCTTGGCAAATTCACAACTAGTTTCTGAGGACTTTCCCAAGATTAGAGTCAGAGTACTCTTCCACAGGGGCCAAAAGAAGAACAAAGCAGTTGTGTTAGCATTAGAAATACCTCCACAGGAACGGAAGAAATAATCTCTTAAGTGGCTTCATTAACTGTCACTATCTTTCAAAATATAAATTTCAGAATTGTGTCTCTTGATATTTCAGCCACCACAGAAGATCAATTCAGTTCAGTTGTTCAGTCGTATCCGACTCTTTGTGACCCCATTGACTCCCGCATGCCGACACCATAGAAGATACTATTCTCCAATATGAACAGTAAAAACTAGTTTAGCATTGAGAACTTTTTATTTCCAATAGAAAATTACACAACCAGTGAAACAAACAAAAACAGCAACAACACTGATTTTTAACTCTTCCTATAGCAGACAACTAAAAAGCTTTTACTGACTGTATATGAATAACAAAGCTGACCAGTATAATAGGTATAAATATTGTGTCATTTTTCAGAGGTTTATATTACAGAAGTTTTCTGTGTTTTTTTTCTTCATTTATTTCTATTTGTTGAATTAAAATAGATATTTGTCAAAATATTAGCTAAAAAACTACAGTGATTTAAAGCAAGCACATGTATTGACCACACAAAATTTTTTAAAGTAAAAAAAATAAATTAAAATGTTACTTAAACAAATGTTTACTGCTGCTGCTGCTAAGTCACTCCAGTCGTGTCTGACTTTGTACAACCCCATGGACAGCAGACCAACAAGCTCCTCTGTCCACAGGATTCTCTAGGCAAGAATACTGGAGTGGTTTGTCATTTCCTTCTCACAATGTTCTACTAGAACTTTCAAAAATTAGAAGAAAATCAGAAAGCCCTGGACACTGGGAGAAGATAATCTCTGAGTTACCATGTTATAATAGGATGAAGTCTAATGTCTAAAAAAATAATAAAGCATACAAAGCAGAAAAAAAAAACTTAAAGAAAAAAAAATATTCAGATAACATTTGTAGCAAAGCCCAGTATTTGAAGTACCTACTGAGATAGGGTTGCAAAGTGTTGGACACGACTGAAGTGACTTAGCACACAGACACTGAGATTTTAAAACAACTGCCTAAAACTATGTTAAAATTGCTAAATCAAGCTCTGGGAAAAACAAAGGAAATCTGTAAAATAAAAAATAAATATGAAAAAGGATGAAAAGTTAGGAGAGTGAATCAAAAAATTATGGATTTGAACAGAATGACTAAACGAAAAATGTAGCAAAACAATTCAAGAGCAGGTTTGAGTAGGTACAGTAGCAGAACATGAAGATAGGCAAATTGTTATTGAATCTGAAAAACAGAATTAAATAAAAATTTAGAAGAATAATTGGAGCTTAAGACAACTCTGGAATACTATCTAGTAGACTAGATTATACTTTATATGTAGCTAATAAGGATAAAAGACAGAGAAAATGGCAAAATAAATAAATATATACTTGAGGGAAAAATATATAAATTTTCATGTTTGATGAAATACATGAATCTAAAAACACAAGAGATTTAGATATTTGAGCAAGACACAACCAAACAGATTCACAAGACACATTTTAATCAAGTGCAGAAAGACAAAGACTGATTCCATTAAACAACAGGTGAGAAGTGAATTCTCATGTACAAGGGATTCTCTGTAAGATTAACAATCAAATTTTCATAAAAATTAGTGGAGGTTGGAAGGCAAATGAATGTTTTTAAAATACTGAAAGAGAAAGTATGTCAACTAGAATTTCATATCCTTTAATACTGGCTTTAAAAATGAGGAAGAAATTAAGACATCCTAAATAAGTAAAGGTTGAGGGATTTTACTACCATGAAACTTGTTACATGAAAAGTCAAAGTGAATTTTCTGATTGAACTGAAAGGAAAATGGACAATAAATAAATACATTGCAGATAAATTTTAAAAATATAAAAAATGTCAGATACCTGTGCACATGAATAAAAGAAACGTGAAGACTACCAAAGAAACATTTCATGCAAAGATGGGCTCAATAAAGGACAGAAATGGTATGGATCTAACAGAAGCAGAAGATATTAAGAAGAGGTGGCAAGAATACACAGAAGAACTGTACAAAAAAGATCTTCACGACCCAGATAATCACGATGGTATAATCACTCACCTAAAGACAAACATCCTGGAATGTGAAGTCAAGTGGGCCTTAGAAAGCATCACTACGAACAAAGCTAGTGGAGATGATGGAATTCCAGTTGAGCTATTTCAAATCCTGAAAGGTAATGCTGTGAAAGTGCTGCACTCAATATGCCAGCAAATTTGGAAAACTCAGCAGTGGCCACAGGACTGGAAAAGGTCAGTTTTCATTCCAATCCCAAAGAAAGGCAATGCCAAAGAATGCTCAAACTACCGCACAATTGCACTCATCTCACACGCTAGTAAAGTAATGCTCAAAATTCTCCAAGCCAGGCTTCAGCAATACGTGAACCGTGAACTTCCTGATGTTCAAGCTGGTTTTAGAAAAGGCAGAGGAACCAGAGATCAAATTGCCAACATCCACTGGATCATGGAAAAAGCAAGAGAGTTCCAGAAAAACATCTGTTTCTGCTTTATTGACTATGCCAAAGCCTTTGACTGTGTGGATCACAATAAACTGTGGAACATTCTTAAAGAGACGGGATACCAGACCACCTGATCTGCCTCTTGAGAAACCTGTATGTAGGCTCAGAAGCAACAGTTAGAACTGGACATGGAACAACAGACTGGTTCCAAATAGGAAAAGGAGTATGTCAAGGCTGTATATTGTCATCCTGCTCACTTAACTTATATGCAGAGTACATCATGAAAAATGCTGGGCTGGAAGAAGCACAAACTGGAATTAAGATTGCCAGGAGAAATATCAATAACCTCAGATATGCAGATGACACCATCCTTATGGCAGAAAGTGAAGGGGATCTAAAAAGCTTTTGATGAAAGTGAAAGAGGAGAGTGAAAAGTTGGCTTAAAGCTCAACATTCAGAAAACGAAGATCATGGCATGTGGTCCAATCACTTCATGGGAACTAGATGGGGAAACAGTGGAAACAGTGTCAGACTTTATTTTTGGGGGCTCCAAAATCACTGCAGATGGTGGCTGCAGCCATGAAATTAAAAGATGCTTACTCCTTGGAAGGAAAATTATGACTAACCTAGATAGCATATTGAAAAGCAGAGACATCACTTTGTCATCTAAGGTCCATCTAGTCAAGGCTATGATTTTTCAAGTGGTCATGTATGGATGTGAGAGTTGGACTGTGAAGAAACCTGAGCGCCGAAGAATTGATGCTTTTGAATTGTGGTGTTGGAGAAGAGTCTTGAGAGTCCCTTGGACTGCAAGGAGATCCAACCAGTCCATTCTAAAGAAGATCAGTCCTGGGTGTTGTTTGGAAGGAATGATGCTAAAACTGAAACTCCAATATTTTGGCCATCTCATGGGAAGAGTTGACTCACTGGAAAAGACTCTGATGTTGGGAGGGATTTGGAGGCAGGAGGAGAAGGGGACAACAGAGTATGAGATGGCTGGATGGCATCACCGACTCGATAGACTTGAGTCTGAGTGAACTCCGGGAGTTGGTGATGGATAAGGAGGCCTGGCATGCTGCAATTCATGGGGTCACAAAGAGTCGGACATGACTGAGCGACTGAACTGAACTGACTGTTTTTAGTGAGTAATTGCAATTTTTATTTTCTACATATTTTCAGAGGAAAATGCTAAAAAATGAATTAACAGTTATATCCACACAATATGCAAAAATGTAGTTTGAAACAGTAATAACTAAAAAGTGAGGTGAAATGTATAGAAATAGAATGTTTAATATTGAAATTAATTTTGCATATGTTCAAATTTGATTGCTATAAATGTTTAATGAAATACTTAACCTCCAAATTAGCAACAAAGGAAATATCAATAAAATATATACAAAAGAAATAAGAAATGATATTAATTCACTTTGCTAAAATAATTGATCATAAGTAAGAGCAGTTTTGAGGAGATGAATTATAAGAGAGTGGACTAAACATACTAAAAAAGAGCAACTGAAAAACATAAGTCTTTTTATCATTTACTGCATTGTATATTGATGGCAAACTATACAAGACAGACCTGATTAAACAGTATTTTTTTTTTAAACAGTATTTTTATTTTATTTTATTTTTTTTTGTATTTATTTATTTTTTTACACGAACTCCCAAACATGAACCCCTCTCCCCCCTCCTCCTGCCCCCCCCCCCGCCCCTCCTTCCTCTATAAATAGGAGCTAATCAAACACCTCCATATATATACTGAAACCAAGCACCACCCAAGGGCCAACAAGTTCCAGAGGTAAACAGTATTTTTAAAAATTATTTTTTATATGTTGTATACAAAGCACTTATTTTAGACGCATAGATACAAATAGGATGAAAGTGAAATGATAGAAAATATGTTTCATACAAAAAGGAATCAAAACAGAATTGAACTCTTTAATTTTGTTAATTTAAAAATAAATATGCTAAAAGAACAAAAGTCTTTATATATTAATAAACTATCAATTTAAAAAGAAACTGCAACAATTATATATATATTTCCACTAGAAAAGGAAACCTCAAGCTATATGACACAACCTTTGACAGAAAGAAGAAAGACAATTCTACACTCTAAGTGGGGACTTCATTATCTCACATTTAATAATACAATAGACAGAGAATTTCAACAATAAGAAAGAACAATAAAAATTAAAGGGCTCATGCAGCTCAATACATCATCTAGATATAAGTGAAATATATAGGACAATCTAACAACAGAAATCACATTCTTCTCAAGTGCACATAGAAAAATTTCTGAAATGGACCATATAGTAGATTACAAAATAAGCCTCAGTAAATTGAAAACATATTAGTATTGCACATATATCTTCTTCAATCACAATTAAATAAATCTGGAAATTAAAAACAAAGGTAAATTAGGAAATTCACATTATAAATAGCAAATGTGTCAAATAAGATTTCATAAGATAAAATATTTAGAGATGAATGAATAAAAACAGAGTATATCTAAACTTCTGAGATGTAGTAGAGGCAGTTCTCAGAAGAAAATTTATATCTATTAATGACTACAGTAAAATGAAGAATGTTCTTAAATCAACACTGTAATTTCATTTTTTGCAAAAATAGAAATAAGAAGGAAATAAGCCCAAGGCTATTAATAATACAAGGAAGAGCATATTAAATGGTAGAAAATAGAAGAAAATGAACAATAATCTAGAGAATTAATAAAACCAAAAGTTGTCTCTTTGAAAAGACAAAGAAAGTGAAAAATTTTTCAGTTAATGTGAGAGAGAAGCCACATATATATGAAATTCAGAAATCAAAATGATAGCATCAATAATATCCTTAGAAACCAGCACAATTCTATAAAGTAGTCAGTTATCTTTTAATTAAAAAAAATTAAAAAAAATGAAAATGTTTATAAGAGAATACATAAACAATTTTATGAATGGATCGATAGTCTTCATGAAATGGAGAAATTTCTAAAGCACCAAAATTAACTCAATTTTTAAGGAAAAAAAAGTTAGAATTATGGCAAGTAGAGATTGATTCAATATTCAAAATTTCGGTGGGAGGGGGGTTCATGTTTGGGAGTTCGTGTAAAAAAATAAATAAATACCAAAAAAAATAAAAATACAGTACTAGATAGCTTTACTGATGAATTCTAGAAAATATTTGAAAAAAAGTTCAACACCTCTCATTCTCAAAAATACTCAAGGATGTCTGACTCTAGGTGAATAATCACGCCATCATGGTTATCTGGGTCATAAGATCTTTTTGTATAGATCTGTGTATTCTTGCCATCTATTCTTAATATATTCTGCTTCTGTTAGGTCCATACTGTTTCTGTCTTCTAGTGGGCCCATCTTTTCATAAAATGCAAACCACAGACTGAAACAACAATCACAGAAAAATAACCAATCTAATCACACGGACCATGGTCTTGTCTAACTCAACGAAATTAAGACATGACGTGTAAGGCAACCCAAGATGGACGGGTCATGGTGGAGAGCTCTGGCAAAATGTGGTCCATTGGAGAAAGGAATGCGAACCACTTCAGTATTCTTGCCTTGAGAATCCCATGAACAGTATGAAAAGGCAAAAAGATAGGACACTGAAAGATGAACTCCCCAGGTTAGTAGGTGCCCAATATGCTACTGGAGATCAGTGAAGGAATAACTCCAGAAAGAATAAAGAGACGGAGGCAAAGCAAAAACAACACCCAGCTGCAGATGTGACTGGTGATGGAAGCAAGGTCTGATGCTGTAAAGAGCAATATTGCATAGGAACCTGGAATGTTAGGTCCACGAATCAAGGCAAATGAGGAGTGGTCAAACAAGAGATGGCAAGAGTGAATGTCATCATTCATGGCTGCAGTCACTATCTGCAGTGCCCCCCAAAATAAAGTCTGACACTGTTTCCACTGTTTCCTCATCTATTTCCCATGAAGTGATGGGACCAGCGGAGAAGGCAATGGCAATCCACTCCAGTACTCTTGCCTGGAAAATCCCATGGGCAGAGGAGCCTGGTAGGCTGCAGTCCATGGGGTCGCTGAGTCGGACACGACTGAGTGACTTCAAGTTCACTTTTCACTTTCATACACTGGAGAAGGCAATGGCAACCCACTCCACTGTTCTTGCATGGAGAATCCCAGGGACAGGGGAGCCTGGTGGGCTGGCATCTATGGGGTCACACAGAGTCAGACATGACTGAAGCGACTTTGCAGCAACAGCAGCAGATGGGACCAGATGCCATGATCTTAGTTTTCTGAATGTTNACTTTACTAGCACGTGAGATGAGTGCAATTGTGCAGTAGTCTGAGCATTCGTTGGCATTTCCTTTCTTTGGGATTGGAATGAAAACTGACCTTTTCCTGTCCTGTGGCCACTGCTGAGTTTTCCAGATTTGCTGGCATATTGAATGCAGCACTTTCAAAGCATCACCTTTCAGGATTTGAAATAGCTCAACTGGAATTCCATCATCTCCTCTAGCTTTGTTCATAGTGATGCTTTCTAAGACCCACTTGACTTCATATTCCAGGATGTCTGGCTCTAGGTGAGTGATCACACCATCGTGATTATCTGGGTCATGAAGATCTTTTTTATTTCCTCATTTTAAAAACAAGTTAAAGACATTACAAGAAAAAAATTCAAAGCAACATCTGTCATGAGTATGGAAGCAGAGACACAAGTTTGATCCCTGGGTCAGGAAGATCTTCTGAAGTATGAAATAGCCCCCCACTCAGAATACTTCATGAGAAACACTGGGCTAGAAGAAGCACAAGCTTGAATCAAGATTGCTGGGAGAAATGTCAATAACCTCATATATGCAGATGACACCACCCTTATGGCAGAAAGTGAAGAGGAACTAAAAAGCCTCTTGATGAAAGTGAAAGTGGAGAATGAAAAAGTTGGCTTAAAGCTCAACATTCAGAAAATGAATATCATGGCATCTGGTCCCATCACTTCATGGGAAATAGATGGGGAAACAGTTGAAAAAGTGTCAAACTTTATTTTTTTGGGCTCCAAAATTACTGCAGATAATGACTGCAGCCATGAAATTGAAAGATGTTTACTCCTTGGAAGAAAAGTTATGACCTACCTAGATAGCATATTCAAAAGCAGAGACATTACTTTGCCGACTAAGGTCCGTCTAGTCAAGGCTATGGTTTTTCCAGTGCTCATATATGGGTGTGAAATTTGGACTGTGAAGAAGGCTGAGCACCAAAGATTTGATGCTTTTGAACTGTGGTGTTGGAGAAGACTCTTGAGAGTCCCTTGGACTACAAGGAGATCCAACCAGTCCATTCTGAAGATCAGCCCTGGTATTTCTTTGGAAGGAATGATGCTAAAGCTGAAACTCCAGTACTTTGGCCACCTCATGCGAAGAGTTGACTCATTGGAAAAGACTCTGATGCTGGGAGGGATTGGGAGCAGGAGGAGAAGGGGATGACAGAGGATGAGATGGCTGGATGGTGTCAATGATTCGATGGACATGAGTCTGAGTGAACTCTGGGTGTTGGTGATGAACAGGGAGGCCTGGAGTGCTGTGATTCATGGGGTCGCAAAGAGTCGGACACAACTGAGTGACTGAAATGAATAGAACTGAACTGAACTAGTATTATTGACTGGAAAATTTCATAGGCAGAGGAGCCTGGCAGGCTGCAGTCCATGGAATCACAAAGAATAGGACATGACTAAGCACGTATGAAAGCAAAACTCCTCAACCTAATATTCCTATTTTGAAACAAAATCTTTCACACAATATTAGCAAACTGAACAACTGAGTGACTGAAATGAATAGAACTGAACTGAACTAGTATTATTGACTGGAAAATTTCATAGGCAGAGGAGCCTGGCAGGCTGCAGTCCGTGGAATCACAAAGAATAGGACATGACTAAGCACGTATGAAAGCAAAACTCCTCAACCTAATATTCCTATTTTGAAACAAAATCTTTCACACAATATTAGCAAACTGAATCTGAAGGCAATTTAAATTGCTTTAAATTTAGATAATGCAATATGGCGGCAGGATTTTTACAAAAAAAGTGAGTGTAGTTTAATATAAGCAAGTGAATGAACACAACAATTCTCATACACATAAAAAGAGGGCTAATAAAAATCACATGATACAAAAAATGCAGAAAATATTTGACACAATCCATTTTTTAAATATGATAGAACTCTACAAAACTAGAAGTAGATGGCAATATTTTGATTATGATAAAGGACATTTATGAAAACTCATAGCTAACATCATAATTAATGATGAAAGAAAAAATCTTTCAGCCTTTTACTTTATTAACTCACATTTGCTCCTGGTATGACTTATTCTTGTTTCATAGACTTAGGTAGAAAATGATAGCTGAAAGTTGTTTCATGCTCCTCTGAAGCTCTCAACTCTGCCACAGGTTTGAGTATCTGACATTTTATTCCATTTAGATGTTTAAGGGTAACCTCAAGCATAACATGGGCTTCCTAGGTGGTGCTAGTGGTAAAGAATCTGCTTGCCTTGCAGGAAATGTAGAGACATGGGTTCAATCCCAGGATTGGGAAGATCCCTTGGAGGAGGGCACAAAACTGAGTCCAGTATTCTTGCCTGGAGAATCCCCATGGACAGAAGAGCCTGGCAGGCTACAGTACATAGCGTTGCAAAGAGTCAGACATGACTCTGGCAAATTAGCAGGCACACATGCAAGCATAATATGACCCAAATCAAATCCTTTTATTTCACATGATACAAATTTGACCTTCCCTACTATTCTCAGAAAGCTTAATTGAATCTTTGCTTAATGCATGCCGTTAGGACTCTTTCTTGTTTCTCATATCATTTTCATTTCTTAAAATTNTATGACCCAAATCAAATCCTTTTATTTCACATGATACAAATTTGACCTTCCCTACTATTCTCAGAAAGCTTAATTGAATCTTTGCTTAATGCATGCCGTTAGGACTCTTTCTTGTTTCTCATATCATTTTCATTTCTTAAAATTTATGGTAGGAGGAATATATGCAGAAATTTTCTGTTTTTAAAAAATTAAATTTATTTATATTAATTGGAGGCTAATTACTTTACAATATTGTATTGGTTTTGGCATACATCAGTTGAAACTATCTGCCTCAGATTGGGACTTGAAACCATGTGCTGGGACTTGAACCTGGCCAAAATTCTGCTTGGAACTTGAACCTGCCTGGACAGACTCGAACCCATCCAGAACCCACAATCTTCCAACTGAGATCACAGACCTAATAAATTTAGGACCTAATGAAGCTCAGGCTTTTGATGTCTCATTACAGAAAAAGTCAGTGCGAGACAAAGTAATAGGTAAAAAGTGATTTTATTCAGAGAGAAACACACTCCACAGGGTATGGGAATCCTAAAGGGTGAGTGAGCCTGACACGAAATATAACATGGTTAGATTTTATGGACTGGGTAATTTCATAGGCTA
Organism: Oreotragus oreotragus; assembly: GCA_006410675.1. NCBI lineage: Eukaryota > Metazoa > Chordata > Mammalia > Artiodactyla > Bovidae > Oreotragus > Oreotragus oreotragus. Next base: position 4,053 of record SJYX01021312.1, on the reverse strand, counting down.
ATGAGTGAGAGGATTATTCCAACTATTGCGGGGAAAGGGTAGAGATTTCCAGGAATTGGGTAGTGAAGGTGATGGAATTCCAAGTAAGCTATTTCAAATCCTAAAAGATGATGCTGTTAAAGTGCCACAGTCACTATACTAGCAAATCTGGAAAACTCAGCAGTGGCCACAGGACTGGAAAAGGTCAGTTTTGATCCCAATCCCAAAGAAGGGCAATACCAAAGAGTGTTCAAATTACCGCACCGTTGCACTCATTTCAGATGTTAGCAAGTTATTGCTCAAAATCTTTTAAGCTAGGCTTCAACAATATGTGAACTGAGAAATTCCAGATGTACAAGATGAATTTAGAAAAGGTAGAGGAACCAGAGATCAAATTGCCAACATCCACTGGAACATAGAAAAAGCAAGAAAATTCCAGGAAAACATCTACTTCTGCTTCATTGACTATGCTAAAGGCCTTTGATTGTGTGGATCACAACAAACTGTGGAAAATTCTTAAATATAAATAATATCAGACAACCTGACTTGCCTCCTGAGAAATCTATATGCAGGTCGAAAAGCAACATTTAGAACTGGACATGGAACAACGGACTGGTTCCAAATTGGGAAAGGAGTACATCAAGGCTGTATATTGTCACCCTGCTTATTTAACTTATATACAGAGTACATTATGCAAAGTGCCAGGCTGGATGATAATTTACTGGGAGAAATATCAATAACCTCAAATAGGATGAGGTTGATGACATCACCCTAATGGTGGCATAAAGTGAAGAGGAACTGAAGAGCCTCTTGATGAAGTTGAAAGAAGAGTGTGAAAAAGCTGGCTAAAACTCAACATTTAAAAAACTAAGATCATGCCATCCAGTCCCATCACTTCGTGGCAAATAGATGGGGAAACAATGACAGACTTTATTTTCTTAGCTTCAAAATCAATGCAGAGAGTGACT
>SJYX01021311.1:0-10877 GCA_006410675.1 Oreotragus oreotragus | reverse complement strand
AGAGAGATGAGAGTTAAAGAAGAGGCATTGAATGCAAGCTAGCTTAATGATTCAAGGGTATGTGCTTTGGCACCAAATGGGTGTGAGTTTAAGTAATGGCTCTGCTACTTAATAGATCCATGTCCTTTGGAAAGTTACTTGGATCTTAGCTAATGCAGTAAGACAAGAAAAGGAAATAAAAGGTATTGGGAAGAAATAAATAAAACTGTCTTTGTTGGCAAATGGACATGACTATCTATGTAGAAAATGCTAAAGGATCAACAAAAAAGCTCCTAAAACATAATAAGCAAGTCTGGCAAGGTTACAGGATGCAGGTTAACATATAAAAATCAGTTGCTTTCCAATATGCCAGCAATGAACAAGCAGAATTTGAAATTAAAATCATAATAGCATGTATATTAGTACCCCCTAAAATTAACTACTCAGATATAAATCTAACAAAATATGTGGAAGACCTATATGAGGAAAGGCACAAAACTATAATGAAAGAAATCAAAGAAGAATTACTCCATTCACGCATTAGACGACAATGAATAGTTGTCAAAATGTTAGTCCTTCCAAGTTGATAACAGACTCAGTGCAATCCCAATCAGAATCTCAGAATGTTATTTTGTCGACATTTTTTTGCTCTAAATCTATATGAAAACGAAAAATTCCTAGAATAGCTAACACAACATTGAAGGAAAGAAAGAAGTTAGATAACTGACACGCTGTGACTTCAAGACTTACTACAAAGCTACAGTAATCAAGATGGTGCAGTGTTGATGAGATAATAGATAAATAGATCAGTGGAACAGAATAGAGAGCCTAGAAAAAGACATATAAACATGGTCTACTTATCTTGGACCAAGAAGCAAAAGTAATACAATGGAGAAAGTCTTTTCTCACATTCTATGGCTTGTCTTCTCATTCTGTTGGCACTGTGTTTTGCAGGCAGAAGATTTAAATGGTGCCGAAATAAGTGGACATCCAGAGTCTAGACACAGACTTGACACCCTTCACAAAAAAATGAACTCAAAATGGATCACAGACCTAACTATAAATGCCACACTCTAAAACTCCTAGATGATAAGATAGGAGAAAACCTGGATGACCCTGAGTACAGCCATGGCTTTTTAGATACAACACCAAAAGCATAATCCATGAAAGAAATAAGCGATAGCCTGGACTTTATTAGAATTTAAACCTTCTCCTTGCAAAAGACAATGCCAATAGAATGAAAAGACAAGCCACAGAATGTGAGAAAATATTTGCCAAAGACAAGTATCTGATAAAGACTTAAGCAAAATATACAATAAGAAAACAACCAATTAAAAAATGAGGCAAAGACCTTAAGAGACACTTCATCAGAGAAGACGTACAGATGGCAAATAAGGGTATAAAAGACGCTCCAGACCACGTGTCACCCGGGAAAAGCAAACTGAAACAAGACCACACTGCACACCTATCAGAATGTCCAAACTCAGTAACACTGCCACCACCAAATACAGGCAAGGATTTGGAGCAGCAGGAACACTCATTCATTGCCAGGGGGAATGTTAAATGGTACAGACACTTTGGAAGACAGTTTGGTAATTTCTTAGAAAACTAAACATATTCTTCTGTACAATTCAGCAGTGATGCTCCTTGATATTTACCCAGAGAAGCTGGAAACTTATGTCCACATAAAGACCTGTACACAGATGTTTACAGTATTTTTTTTTTCCTAATTGCCAAAACTTGGAAGCAACTAAGATACCCTTAATTAGGTGAATGGATAAATAAACTATGAGACATCCAGACAACAGAATCTTATTAAAGCCCCCCAGCCCCCAAATGAGCTATCAAGCCATGGAAAGACATGGATGACTTAAATGCACATTACTAAATACAAGAAGCCAAATTTGAAAAGGCTACATACATAGTATATGATTGTAACTATATGACATTCTGAAAAAGGCAAAACTATATATGGAGAGAATAAAAAGATTAGTGGTTGCCAGTTGGGGGGAAAGAGAGATGGATATGTGAAGCACGGAGAATTTTAGGGCAGTGAACATACTCTATATGATACTACAATGATGGATACATTACACATTTGTTCAAGCCCATGGAATGTAGAATACCAAGAGTGAAATGGAAACGACGGACTTTTGGTGATTATGATGTGTCAACAGATGTTCACCACTTGTAACAAATGTACTGATCTGGTGAGGGATACTGATAATGGGGGCAGTTACACAAGTGTGGAGACAGGGAATATATGGGAAATCTCTGTACTTTCCTCTCAATTTTGCTATGAACCTAAAACTGCTCTTCAAAAAAAAAAAAAAATTTGGAATTGATTTTAGATTCCTTGTCTGTAGAATAGAGAAAATAATACTACCCACTCCATAGGATTATTATGATGATTAAATGACATGTCTGTAAACTAAGTATGCCCCAAATGGTTATTATTGTCACATAGATCATTTTATCTACCAAAGTACAGAGGAATAAAGCATTACTAAAAGGAAGAAAAACAAAAACTGCCTAAGAGAAAAGTGTGCATGACAAAAAAAGTGGTCACATATGATCCTTAAATAAGTTCTGCATAATGATCAAGATGATTGGAGAAAATGGGAGAAAAAGTAAATCTATGCCAAAAAGGAGCTTTGGAAAAGTGAGCAGGTGCAGCGACATATTAAAAAGAAACAAGGAGCGACTCCCCTAGTGCTCCAGTGGTTAAGAGTCTGCCTTGCAATGCAGGGGACTCAGGTTTAATCTCTGGTCAGGGAACCAAGATCTCACACGCCTCGGAGCTACTAAGCCTGTGCAGAAAAGATCCCGCTTATGGCAACTAAGACCCAACACAGACAAACAAATACTCAAAAAAAAAAAAAAAAAAGGATAAAAGGAAAATTGTTAACAAGGAAGTGTGAGCTTGGATATAAATATACTCTACTGAACTTTCAACTACTAAGAGTCAGGAGGTTAATTAGCCAGAAAGTAAAATCCACTGTAAAAAGTATGCAGTCTGAGTTAATAAGTGTACCTGAATCAGACAACTGACCGCCAATAGGAAGAAAGGAATCTCTAAGATGTAAAGTAGTATCTTGCATAGTTAGCGTTTCAGTTTACAAAGCGCTTTCATAAATTAGTGTCTTTGTTTTCTTTTGACCTTTACAGCATCCTCATGAGTAAAACAGAACAAATATAGTATCCTAATTTTAGAGACAAGGAGAATGACAATCCAAGAATATAAATTGCTTGCTCAACATCACACAGAAGGTGTTGGGATTAAGCTCCTTACTTATTTACCAAACACCTATTTTAGAGCAGGCAGGAACTCTGCAAAGAACCGAGAACTGAAACATAAATAAAAAGAACCTGCATGTTGTTGGAATTCATAGTCCCCAAAGGAGCATCCAAGATTCAAACTTCAGGGCCGTGATGATTAATTCCCATTAGCCCTTTCAGAATGACTTCCCACCCTCTCACCCTGCTCTCTGTCCTGAAGCTGTTTTTCCTGAATGGGCCATTGGTACAGGCTTCCTGTCCTCTGGTTTTCATTTAAGATGGACAATTAGGAAGCCTTAGAGGGAATTCAGGGGGAGAAAGAAAGGAGAAATCAAGATCTTTATTCCTCTGATACCCCCTTGTGCGGTCGACTCAAGCCGTCAATGACCCTCAAATGGAGAACACAGCTTTTCTCAAGGGAACTCTATTCCCAGAAGCTCCTTCCTCTCCCTCCTTTGGGTCCAGGGGTGGTAATAATGTTGCCATTACTGGTCCCTGGTTCAGGCACTACTCTTCTACCCAACTCACACCTTATAAATCAATCTTCCTGAAATTATTCTACTTTGAGTGGTCTGTTTCCTATTGGATCCTGATAGAATCACTGGTGCTGGAAATGCCCATAAAAAACAGGCCTCAAAATGCAAGATAATTGGGTTTTTCATATATTCAAACTATGGAGAAATGGAACAGTGGTTACCCACAGGTAGGCTGCATTTTTCAGCGAAACCCAGGACATGAAAGGGCTCTGCAAGATCTAGGCTGTGCTGTAAGTTTTCCTGCCATTTGGTTCTTATGACCCAGCAGACTGTTATTAGAAAAGTCTGTGGCAGATAGAGATGCTGAAAGGAGCCTTCTGGCAAGCCCTGGTCAGAGAATTCATAGCACAGATCCCTAAGATGTCAGGGTAAAGCCATGCCCTCTTTTGCCATTAACTATTCTTTATCTATCCCTGGTGGCTCAGATGGTAAAGCATCTGCCTACAATGCGGGAGACCTGGGTTCAAACCCTGGGTTGGGAAGATCCCCTGGAGAAGGAAATGGCAGCCCACTCCAGTACTCTTGCCTGGAAAATCCCATGGACGGAGGAGCCTGGTAGGCTACAGTCCATGGGGTCGCAAAGAGTCGGACACGACTGAGTGACTTCACTTTCACTTTCTTTTCATTCTTTATCTCAAGGCCTCCCAGGTGGCACTAGTGGTAAGGAAACCACCTGTCAATGCAGGAAACATAAGAGATGCAGGTTCTATCCTTTGGTTGGGAAGATCCCCTGGAGGAGGGCATGGCAACCCATTTCAGTATTCTTGTCTGGAGAGTCCTCATGGACAGAGGAGCCTGGTGGGCTACAGTTCACAGAGTCACAAAGAGTTGGACACAACTGAAGCAACTGAGCATGCACACACACAATTTTTATCGCAAAAGCTGTGACTTGCTTGCTCCTATGTCCCTGGAGAGACTTACCTTGTGCCCATGGGACATCAAGTGGGTGAGAGATCATGCCCATCGTGAACTGGAAATTATCTGATCCAACAAGCCATAAATTCAGTTGCCCACACCAGCATTCCATTATCAAATTTATAAACAAAAACAAGCCCATACCAGCCTTGAAGATACAAGCAAATTATAATGGCAGTTGATTCAGACCCTCATAACCTAAGCTTAATACTGCATCTCTTTTTCCTCAACAACAGTAAGGCTACATGGGGTGTTTCCTATGGCCAGTTAACTGTGAATAGTGTTCCAGCACCAACCAGCTATAGAATCTTACTCACAACAAACTTAAAATATAGTGATAAAGATAAATCCTCCAAGTGGGCAGAACTTTTAAGTGTGATGTTGAACTTCATGTAGAAGTAATGGCCTGAGATATAGGTCTACACTAACTCATGAGGCAGAGCTCAAAGAGCGGGCCAGGTGAACAGAGACTTTCAAAAAACAAAATTGGAAACTGGTGACAGAGATCTGGGAAGAAAACATATAGACGGACCACTTGTAAAAGGCACAGAATGTGAAGACCATTCTATTCTGTTGAATCCCATAAGAGGCTACCACTGAGGAAGGTTTCGATAATAAGTGCACATGAAGACTGTAAATATCATTTGGGGCATCTATCATCAGCCATCCCGGTGTCTGCTTAATGGCCCGTACACAAAGAAGTCAGATTAGTGGGGATGGAGACTATTCATGGGGGATTCCAAAGTGTTCTAACACAAACTTGGAGAGAGAGAGGAGAGGGGACCAGGCTATTTACTCCCTGGGCTCCCTCCTTGTTGGGGGGGGGCGGTGGCGGGTAACTTAGGCTGGCTATGACCCTAATGAAAGATCACTGCTCCACTGAACAGTGGCTTTCTGCACAAAACGAGTTCCCTCCAAGTTCCAGTAAACTTCTTCCTCCCCCTTCCCTTTGGACATAAGATTGCTAACAGTTCCACCATTTCAAGTTCCAAGTTTCCTGCACTTTCCCCTGTGGCTAACCCACACCTTGCCCCGAGTTTTGTAAACTGCCCATTTTCTATTTTGTCTCTTTCCTTGAAAATGTCATCTCTTCTGGAAAGGATGATTGATTCAAACTCATCTGCTCATTCCCCATACAGCAATCCCTGACACTGTATATACTATTAAATACATTTCAACAGGAAAACTTGCAAAAAGTATTAAACAGACACAAAGATATAAACAGTTCAGGGCACTATTCTGCTGCTGCCGCTGGTTAGTCACTTCAGTCATGTCAGACTCCGTGTGACCCTACAAACTGTAGCCCACCAGGCTCCTCTGTTCATGGAATTCTCCAGGCAAGAATCCTGGGGAGGGTTACTATGCCCTCCTCCAGGGGATCTTCCCAACCCAGGGATCGAACATGGGTCCCCCGCATTGCAGGCTGATCCTTTACCACTGAGCCAGCAGTGAAGCCCTAAAAGCAATATACAGTATAAAATTTCAATAGATTTTGTTTTTATAACTATATTTTCAAGGGATTTCAATGGACTTTATAGCTGATGGTTCCTTTATCCTTCCTCTAGCCCTAAAAAGTCAGTCTCAGCTCATGAAAACCAAAATCAAACTTCACATGAGAAAGGAGAAATTATTTTTATTCTTTAATGCCTATAACCAAATATAATTCAAATGTACTTAGTCTTTAGTCATTGGTTTCAGGAAAAAAAACTTCATAACCATTTTCAAAACTCTCCTTGCAATGAAAATAACCATTAACAAGAAAATAACAATTTCCAGAAACCTTGAAAATGGTTTCCTTTCCCTCTGCCTCTTCTGTGAAATTAGACTGAAGTTGTTTAGCTCCTTAGGAGTTGAAATAATAGTCTCTCATTTTCAGTTGGGGACCATATCACTTTACTATCCTACAAAAATAATTTAAAAGAAATCTGAGGGGTTTTCAAGAAATTATGCTCCTATTTTGCCAATGAAACTTAAAGTATATAGTAATTAAGTATTTACAGTTGTCCTAATGGACCACTTACGCCACTCTGAAAGGAAGCCTACTGCTTCTACAGACCAGGAGGGCATTAATGCTCTGATACATTCGGGAAGCAGAACACCATTTCTTATAAAAAGCCTGCATAATGTACTCCCCATCCCACGCAATCCTCATTATTACTGAGAAGTCTTAAAGGGACTCAGAAGGCACTAGGAAATTGGTTAAGTTTTCATGTAAGTTGGAGAAATTTGTTGCTGTGCTCTTGAAAAATGAGGTTCCCCAAAGGCAGGGATACCTACATTGCTCAGTATGAAGTCCTACAGAATAGTTCAGATGAGGAGACATGGGAAGGGTGGGATGTGGTAGGGGAACCGCCCCCATGCAGCAGCTGCCTGGGGTGTAATTACCATCTGACATGAATTACGTGCAATGAACTGAAATACAGAAGACCCCGCCCAGTGCACTACAAGTGATGGACTACCCAGGCCTGCAAAAGATGAGGGCGGGCTGTCTGATTTGCAGGAACTGGAAGCACGAGCTTCTTAGGGCAAGAAGCGCAGGGCAGTGATAAGAGGCCAGGGATGACAGGTGACAAGAAGGACAAGAGCAAGTGCCAGCTGCAGTCACTGCAGCAGCAGAAGCGGCGAGGGCCACAGCGGAGGTGTTAAGAAACAGGCAGTCTGCCCGCAGTGAGGAAAGTGAGCAACAAAGCATTGACCCTGTCCTCTGAGACGGCCACCAGCCCCTGGGCTCTATATATCTCAATAATTTAGTAAAACGGAGCATCTTCACTTAGTATGTGGAGAGTGAGGGGTGAGAATTACACAGTACACAGGACCTCCCTTCCTCTTAAAGATATAAATAGGATTCTCTGAGGATTCACTCACCAGTTAAAGAAAAGAAGAATTTTATTGATGTACAGTTGATTTACAATGTTGTGTTAATTTCCGCTGTATGGGAAAGTGACTCTGCCATACATACATTTATATTCTTTTTAAAAAACAAAGATGTGATTTTTTGGCTTTGTTTCCACTTTTTGTTTGTTTGCTTTTTGTTGTTGGGTTTTGTTGTTTTTATTTTTTATTTTCTGGCTGTGCCACTTGGGTTGTGGGATCAAACCCACACCCACTCCATTAAAAGCTCAGAATCTTAACCACTGGACCACTAGGGCAGTCCCATATACAATAGAAATTTCCTACTGAGGAACTGAGCATGAAAGACATAGGGTATACTGGGGGAGCACAGAAGAGTAATAATGATAATAGTAGTAGTGAAAGTGAAAGTCAGTCATGTCCAACTCTTTGCGACCCCATTGACTATACAGTCCATGGGATTCTCCAGGCCAGAATACTGGAGGGGATTGCCTTTTCCCTCTCCAGGGGATCTTCCCAACTCAGGGATCGAACACAGGCCTCGTGCACTGTACGTGGATTCTTTACCAGATGAGCCACCGGGGAAGCCCTAGAACACTGGAGTGGGCAGCCTATCCCTTCTGCAGCAGATCTTCCTGACCTGGTATCAAACTGGGGTCTCCTGCATTGCAGGCACATTCTTTACCAACTGAACTAGCAGGGAAGCCCAACAGTAGTAGTACAAGTCATTTAATCATCACAATAACCTTAAGAGGTTATTAGTCCCATTTTATAGGTGAGGAAAGTGAAGTATAAAGAGATTAAGTAATGCTCAGTCATACCTCTAGAAAAGAGTAGAGACAGTATTTAAACTTCTATGCCAAACAAGCTATGCCTTTGATCTCCAGGAAAGGTGGGGTTTTATTTCCTCTTATTCGTTCCTGCTCATCCAGTAGGTAGCACTAAAAGCATTCTGAAAACTTGGTGTCTGAATAGATGAAGGTGAAGTAATAGTAAAAGTACATTTTTTCTCATGACAAATTCACAAACCTTTGTCATATGCAGCATCTATTGCAGTCCCTCCAAAGAGCAAACATGAGTGAGTGAGTGAGTGAAGTCGCTCAGTCGTGTCCGACTCTTTGCGACCCCGTGAACTGTAGCCCACCAGGCTCCTCCGTCCTTGGGATTCTCCAGGCAAGAATACTGGAGTGGGTTGCCATTTACTTCTCCAGGGGAACTTTCCAACCCAGGGATCGAACCCAGGTCTCCCGCATTACAGGCAGACGCTTTAACCTCTGAGCCACATAATGGGCATTAATACAATGTGGAAAGGGTTTGCATAGAAAAATGTCCCTTAATCAATTCCCAACTGGTTCATTTACATTAAAAAAAAAAAAAACTCTGAAAGTGCAGAAGTGTTTTTGTTGTTCTTTGTTTTCTTACCAATTCTTTAACGTCGTGGAGCCAGATCAAAAGCTCCTGGCAGACAAAGATTTTGTCTGCATTTCAGCCCCAAATGTAACACAGCTGAGACTTCCCTGGTGGTCCAATGGCTAGGACTCTGCCCTTCCACTGTAGGGGGCCTGGATTCAATCCCTGGTCAAGGAACTAAGATAAGATCCCACATGCCTGTTGCACTGTGCATCCAAAAATTAACTGAATATACATATGGAGGTGTTCAATAAATTTTTAAAAAATAAATCAGGGGGAGAGGGGACTTGTTTTGCTCAACTGAATGGACTGACGGAATGCCAAAATCACACTTTAGTCAGCAGATGTCAGCACCTCTATAGCCATTCCAGTGACCACCAAAGGACTGAAGGCTTTAATCAGCAGCTATTCTGCATCTAATTCAAGGATAGTTACACGGTTTTAAGAAGATTGTTGGAGGAAAAGAGCCTGAAAATCATAGTAGCAACAAAAGCAACTAACACCCCTGAGCGCTTACCATTTGAAAGGTACTCTTCTAAATGCCTTGTGATGAGCCCCTCTAACATCCAATCACAGATGAAGTCATGTGGGTGGTAGAGGTAAGGCCAGGACCAAAATCCACCTCACTGGAGATGGAAAAGCCACTGAACCAAGATGATTTGACTCTTAAGCCCACGCAATAGAAGGCAGAAAAGGCTGTTCAGAAGGACTGAGTTTTTCCAGATAAGAAATTTTGAGTTCAGTAATTTATTGCTACAATAATGGGTTATTTTATTGCTATTGCCAGTTTCCATCCTGAAAGGTACCAGATTCAAGTACCCCTGGTTCTGAGTAGAATACACTAAGCTGATGTGCTGAGGTTTGCTAACACTTCAGACACACTTAAAATAATACCTCCAATCATTGAGGGGATAAAACACCATCCTCCAGCTTTCAAATCTACTCCATATAATCTGTTGTTTACAGACTGAAGTACAGACGGGAAGAAAGATACAGTTTTCTGACTGTCCCTTCCTGAATTTATTACATTTAGTAAAATGTAGATCTAGGTGCTTATTTGAGATGATCAATACTTATTTAAATAGAACACAGTAACACTTCTGACCTTCTTTCAATTCCTAAAACCAATCAAACTCTTTCCCACCCTGGAGATTTTGCACTTTCTGTTTCCACAGCCCTGACCTTCTTCTCCCTGATCTTTGCATACATAGCTGCTTCCTATAATCTGTATTTTAGCTTAAATATGTCCCTGACCACCCAAATTGGATATGCAGACATCATCACATCACCACATTTCAATTCCCTGCACAGCATCTGTAATCCTATAAGGTTAGGCTGTGTGCCCACAGAGTGCCAGAGATCAGAAACATTTGCTAATTTGCCACAATATCTCCAGGGTATGGAACAGAGATTGGCACTGGGCATGTGATCACAGGATACATGAGTGAATGACAGAATGAAAAACTGAATCCCATCCTCCTGCCCATTAACACAGCCTCATTGATTTGCCCTATAGACGAGGATATCATTCAGAACATGAAACGTTACCCCCAAAGAAGGCTCATTTTAAGATTGCCTTTATTATTTTAAGATATAAGTTAAGTGACTGAAAGTTTGGTCAAAGTCACAAAAACTACAAAGAATCCAGAGAAATTTTCTGCAAAAATGACACCCTCCCAGTAAAGAATTTTTGCAATTTTACTTTCCAAATGTAAAACAATCTCTCGATTTGCTTGTTTTACAACCTAGAAAACTATTGATGATCCCTTACTTCAGTTTTTCTGATACGTATTTTATAACCTAATAATAAAAGTAGATGAACTAGAAAGCATCAAACCAGATGCATAGTTTACTAACACTTCAAAAGTAATCTTTACTGGTGCCTTCTGAGCTATTGAATTTTTTTTT
>SJYX01021309.1:466463-494881 GCA_006410675.1 Oreotragus oreotragus | reverse complement strand
TCCCCCGTCCCTGGGGTTCTCCAGGCAAGAACACTGGAGTGGGTTGCCATTTCCTTCTCCAGGGGATCTCCCAATCCAGGGATCAAACCCAGGTCTCCTGCATTGCAGACAGATTCTTTACCATCTCAGTCACCAGGGAAGCCGAATTTATACTTTCTTCCTGTATTCGTTAGCTAGGGCGGCCATCACCAAACATGACAGACTGGGTGAGTTAAACAACGACATTTAATTCTCACAGTTCCGGAGACCGGAAGTCCACCATTAAGGAATTGGTAGGACTGTCTCCTTGGCCCGCAGGTGGCGGCCTTCTCACTGTGACCTCACATGGCCTTTCCTCTATTTGTGTATCCCTGGTGTCTCCCTCTCTTCTTGTAAGGAGCTAGTCATATGAGATCAGGATCCCACTCTTATGACATCACTTAGCCTTAGTGACCATCTTAAAGGTCCCATATCTAAATACGGGCACATTGGGGGGTAGCGTTACTTGCTCAGTCGTGTCTGACTCTTTGTGACCCCATGGACTGTAGCTTACCAGGCTCTCCTGTCCATGGAGTTCTCCAGGCAAGAATAAGGGAGTGGATTGCCATTCCCTTCTCCAGGGGATCTTCCCAACCCAGCGATCGAACCCAGGTCTCCTAACTTGCAGGCAACTTCTTTACAATCTGAGCCACCAGGGAAGTAGGTCTTCAACATATGAGTTGTGGGGGGGAGGGGTTTACAAGATTAGGTCCATAACACTTCCCTTAGCAACGAGAAGGTGAAGAAGTGATGAAATAGGGGATCCACAAGCTGAAGAGTTGCTTTGGAACTGCAATTGAATTAATGAAGAGAGCGGACAAGGAAGAGACCGTTTAGGAGGTTATTTCAATAAGCAACAGGTAAAATGGGCAGGGCCTGGATTTGATTTTGGCAGTAAAAAGAACTGGGAGCCAAGTAAAAACATTAGGGAAACATTAATAGGATTTGATGACTGATTTAATACGGCAAGCAAGAGAGAAAAGAGGCTTTGGGTTATTAATTCTGAGAGACTACGGAGATGGTGACCTATGAAATGAGTATGGAGAAGATACTTGTACTGCCAAATAGAGTGGAGAGGTCTTGCATTGTGCAGTCACACATGCTGCTTTAAACATGTAAAGGTGGTCATGTTTTAAATTTGTGATTTTGGCAATTCATTTACCATTTCATTACTCTTGTATGAAATTGGGATGATAGAACCAACTTCACTGGATAGTTTATATTTTATGAATGAAAGGATATCATATAATTCAACTATGACATAGAATTCAAAAGTACTGATAGGTTTCAGAAGAAGCTTGAATGCACTCATGCGTGCTAAATCACTTCAGTAATACCCAACTCTGTGCAACCATATGGACTGCAGCCTGCCAGGTTCTTCTGTTGGGATTCTCTAGGCAAGAATACTGGAATGGGTTGCCATGCCCTCCTCCAGAGGCTCTCCCCCAGCCAGGGATCTAACCTGTATCTATTACACCTACCTGCATTGGTTCTTTACCACTAGTGCCACCTGGGAAGCCCCAGAAGAATCTTAAGTCTAGGTAATTATAAATATTATTGGTTTTCATTTTAGTTGGAAATCTCCCTGATATAAAGAAGCAAATTAAATATAATGTAGTTAGATGCATAGGTCAGCCTCTTTATAACAGTCAGGCTGTGACCCAGTTCTTTGAAGAAGTGTAAACAACTGTTCCTGTTCTATAAACTGAGTCTTTACAAAACCACAAGTGTGGCTTTGAGAACAATTCAAAGCCCACCTAGCTTTACTAATCCCCAAACCTCACCTATTTATCTCAAAATTCTAAAAGCCCAGGACATTGGAAATAGAATTGTCCTCCATTCAAGGGAAAAAAGGGAAAATAGTAAATTAATATTACACACTAGATTTCAGATATTAATTATCTGACACATAGATAAAGTTTTAAAACAAAAGCTACAAGGTCTCCATGCAACTGTCTATATGTTTATATATATATATATATATATAATATTATACATATGTGTGTGTATATATTATATGACAGTTTCTACCTCTAAATGATATTAAAAATTATTTATTGAATCACTTAAAGGAGTCCTATTCAAGTTGGCTTAGATACAAATGAACACTCACATAAGTTAAGGATTTCTAAAACTCTCAGAAATACAAACTTTAACCCAAACATGTTTTGAAGTTTGCATGATCTGGGATACTCTTTGATAAATAAAACTAGTTTTTAAATTGTTGGTAAAATTAAAACAGGCATTTCTTCAGTGTTGTCAGCATTAAATATAAAGCAGAGATACAATTTACTTTCTACCTAGGTTTGCCAGTCAAATAAGCTTATATTCTATCTACTAAACATTTAAAATTATAACACTATAAATCCAACTTAAGAATCAAATGTGCAAAAAAAGTTAACTGTTTGATGCATGTCAAGCATAGCAGTTAAAAAAAAAAAAAAACGGAAAGGAAGAACCATATTTTTAACTTTCTGGAGTCTTTGCCTTGCTGATATTTTTATACTTGCCTGTTTTGTCAACAAGAAAAATAATTTAAAATGATGGCTGCTGCTGCTGTTGCTGCGAAGTCACTTCAGTCGTGTCCGACTCTGTGTGACCCTAGACGGCAGCCCACCAGGCTCCCCCGTCCCTGGGATTCTCCAGGCAAGAATACTGGAGTGGGGTGCCATTTCCTCCTCCAATGCATGAAAGAGAAAAGTGAAAGTGAAGTCGCTCAGTCTGCCCGACTGTTAGCGACCCCATGGACTGCAGCCCACCAGGCTACTCCGTCCATTGGATTTTCCAGGCAAGAGTACTGGGGTGGGGTGCCATTGCCTTCCCCCAAAATGATGGCTAGCTTTGTTATTTGTCTCATGAAATTTTCACAAGCAATTCAAGTATAATTAAGAACATGTGAATTAAATAGATATCTGTGGGATAAAAGTTTGTAAATGAACTTTTCAACATTAATTATGTTTAAGTATGTTTACTTAGAAATAGTTCCAAAGATCGGTTTGATAACTGAAAGCCTTAAAGCTATGCAAAGTTAAATTAAATGGTGAATATTCATTGAATGTATAGGTTATTTCCACATGAGATAAAACATTAATTGCTGAACAAAAGTTTGTTTATCTACTTTTGGCATCTTGTGTTTATGTGGTATAGAGATGGTAAATTTATTGGACCAGTTAATGAACATAAGAAATTTTACTTTAAAAACACATATGCCGTTAGAAATTATGAAGAGACATATTTACAAATTTACTATAAAATTATAATACATGGAAGATAGTTCCCAGTTGCTGACTTCTTAGTTTTCACTGAAAAGAAAAATTGCTCATGGTTAAAAATTATAATGAATATATAAAAATAGAACTATGAAAAATAATAAGAATAAATGATGGTCTGTAAAGGAAAGGAAGATGTATTTTTTGCTGAGGAATGTTCAAAGGACATATTTAAGGGGAAGAGAATAATTTTGAGCTAAAGCAGAAAGACTGATTGATACAGAATGAAAAAACATAGAAGACAAAAATTGGATAGATTTTTTAAAATTGTAGACAGTTGTGGAAAAGAAATTTTATGTGTGATTGAATTGCTAAAGTTAAATTCACACTGTCTTTATCAGATCTTTGATTACTTAAGAAAACCAAATATTTTCAACATTAAAGAGTTAAAGACATTTTGTTTTTAACAGTCATATAACCAATATTTATCTTTAGTTTTATAATGTCACTTTGGTTAAATAGGTAGTTAAGTTTTATTTTATATGATTCTGTTTAGTCAGATATACATACTTTTTGACATTCTTGACAATTTCCCCAAATTAAATTCTAAATAGAGTAATTTTTTTTTTTTCCTTTAAAAGTCCAAATTGAGATTCCTCATGCTGGAACTTTTGTTCCAGCAAAGGAGAGTTCACTGTTTTTGCTGCACCTAAGTAAATAATCAGGCCAGGTTTCATAACATTCAACTTATACTGCAAAGAAATTAGTCTTACTTCAGTTATCTTTGATAGAAATGAAGCTGAGTAGACAAAATACGTATGTATATTTGATGGAAAACTGTAGAACACTCTGCTGCTGCTGCTGCTGCTAAGTCACTTCAGTCGTGTCCGACTCTGTGTGACCCCATAGACGGCAGCCCACCAGGCTCCCCCATCCCTGGGATTCTCCAGGCAAGAACACTGGAGTGGGTTGCCATTTCCTTCTCCAGTGCATGAAAGAGAAAAGTGAAAGTGAAGTCGCTCAGTCTGTCCGACTGTTAGCGACCCCATGGACTGCAGCCCACCACCTGAGGGCATTAAATTCTAATGCTATACATGGTCTTTCAGATCTTGTTACTTACTTGTAACTGAACTGGATCCTGGATTCTAGTTTCCTCCTATATCTAGCAGCCTCTCCCCAAGACCAGTATTACCAATGTTTCTCTCACCCTTCTCACTTGAAGTCACTAAAAATTAAAACTACTCTTTTTCCTGGGGCCCTGCAAGCTGAAGTTGCATGACTTGATATAAACCTCAGAGAAATCTTCACAACAGCTCATGTTTGGACAACTTTTATGCCTATTGTTGTGTGGGCCACTCAGAGAGTTTACTGGAACAAATGACAACATCCCCAGAGACATTCCAACTCCAAACCAGGAAAATCTGCAAGACTGCCACTGCCTGCCCTCACTCCTGAAGATTACACTTTGAGCCTAACATTTAGAAATTCCCTCAGGACTCAAAAGCTGAATTTATAGTTTGTTCTAGCCATTAACCTTTGTTTTTCTTTTGTTTCCACGGAAGTGCCCGGCACTAAGAGATTAGTACAATAGATTATGAGACCATTCACTCACTCAGTGTCTGGACTGTGAAACTTCTTAGGGGAGTTTCAGATGGAAGAATGAACGTGCTCAGGACACGCTACCCCGAAACATGGAACCTTGGCCTACTGAATATTTTAAGCTGAAGGACTTCTGAGAAAACGGGAAAAGCAGAAACAGCACTCTGCCCTTCTCCCCTGAAACAGATCAGAAAACCCTCTCGTGAGAGGTGCCTTCCCTACACCTGGAAGAAAGGAAAATCCGTCTCTCTGAAGACAAATGGAAGCCAAATGAACAGATCTTCCTAAGTTTCCCCCGGTTTACTGCACGTATATACCCTTTGTCCTATCAAAGGTATCACATTCCTCATGACTCTCCACTTTTCAAACTTAGCATACACCAGAAGGTCTGTTTTCATTTCCTATGAAGACTCTCATGTCACATAACATTCATATGAAATAAATCTGGGAGAAAAAATCTGTATGCTTTTCTTTTGTTAATCTGTCTTTGTCACTTTAATTTTCAGACACAGCCAGGGAAACTAACAGGGTCAAGGAAAATTTTCTCTTCCTCTACACAACCATAAAAAACTAACAGAGAGCACACTTCAGTCTCTCTTTAAATATCTATATTTTGTATATTTAAAGAGAGAAAGAATCCAGTATATATATATAATATTTATCATATATATATATATTTGTGTGTGTGTGCTCAGTCTTGTCCGACTCTTTGCAACCCCACGGACTGCAGCCCGCCAGGCTTCTCTGTCCATGGGATTTCCCAGGCAAGAATACTGGAGTGGGTTGCCATTTCCTTCTCCAATATATATACGTGTGTGTATGTACATTTGGAGAGACAGAGAATGACGTACTCAACATGAGTTGACTGGGGTAGCAGATTCCTTGGTTTGGAGAATATGTTCCCATTGAATATATATCAGCATACATTACTGTATAACACAGCATATATTACTATAGCTTCTTCCTGCTTTGTAATCTTTGAGAAGAGACCCAACAAAATTTGGAGAGAGATCTTGTCAAACCTTCACTTAATATTTTGATTTCATGGCTATAGCTCTCATTGTTGCTGGTTCAGAAAGTTTTCCTTTCCTCTTGTACCCAGTGCGACTTTTAAATAATTTTAGTGATGTTTAGCCTCACAGAAGCTGGTTTTATAGAATCACAAACCTGCAGAATACAAGGGAACTCTAGAGAATACTGTTTAAATTTATTATGTAGCTTTATTGGGTCAATTCTCATAGTTTTCTAAGTAATCTTCAGGTCCCTTGAGATTCAGTGCAGCTTTTAAGAATGTTGATTATTTCACTTCTTGTCTTTGGAATTGAATTCTTTGAAATTAATTATGCAAAAAATAAGGAAACCTTACAGAAGGAAAGCATCTTGGTATTGTATGGAAATTTAAAGATGTTCTGAAGTGAAAGTGTTAATCACTCAATTGCTCAGTGGTGTCTGAGCAATTTGGGTTGTAGCCCATGGACTGTAGCCCACCAGGCTCCTCTGTCCATGGACTTCTCCAGGCAATAATACTGGAGTGAGTAGCTGTACCCTTTTCCAGGGGATCATCTCCAACCAGAGATGGAACCCCGGCCTCCTGCATTGCAGGAACTCCTTGTGGCTCGGACAGTAAAGTCCACTATACACTGCTATCAACCTGTGAAACGTACAAAGAAACAGACTCCTGCCAGATAATCTGTAGCTTTCTCATCCATTTAGCCATAGCTCCTGGAAGAAAACTACAAACAAACCAATGACCTGAGCTAATTAAAAATCCTCTTCTTTTGGTGAACATAATTGCACTTTGACAAGTTTGTATCTCAACATGGTCATAGTAAGAACACATCAAAAAGCAACATAATGAAACTGATCAACATAATGAACGCACAGAAAATGTACAGCAGTTACAAGGTTCCTGGTTTCAAAGATAACAAGACAATTATTTGAATAACTGTAACTTTAAATACAAGGAGTGAGAAATAGTGTAAAAATCTCTGGGAAATACCTGATGCTATGGTCATCCTAGATCCAAGTCATTTTGGAGGCAGAGAATGGCAAAGTCTTACATGGAGGAGCAGCCATGAAAATTAGTTTATACAGACACAGGGCCTCAGATGTATTTGGACAATTCTGAAAGAATTAAAAAGGAACCAACATATAAATAAAAATGAAAGCCATCAGTCTTGACCAGCCTGGCTATTGGAATGCCCAACAGCCTGCCATGCAGGAAGGACAGAGCCAGTGACAAACATCGCCAGCTGAGAGAGGAGTTTTTTCACCTCTCAGCAAGGCTGAATAGAAGGAATTTAATTTGCCTGCTTGGCTCTTATGCAACACCAGGTAACTGTAGAATAAAGAGGGCTTTGAGGGAGAAAGCCAGACTTCCCAAACACATTGCTGCAATCATATCCTCCTCTCGTCAGATGCCTGCAGACACAGCGACCAACATGTCCCAGACTGCTCATTGCTATCACTCAGATTCATAAGGCTATGTCTCCCACCGAGAAGGATGAGAGATATAAAGGCTCCAACTGCTCTCCTTGTGCAAACTCCACGGTGAAATTCCATCAGACAGAAGCCAGCTCTCTGCTGAGTGAATTGAGCCTTTTATCAGTCAGATTTGTATACATTACAGAGAGAGCCAAAGAAGGGGGTTACTGTACACCTCGTATATTTTTAGTTCCTCAGGATTAGTTGCTATTGGACTTAATGTGAGGGGAAGAAAAGAAAAAAAAAAAAACAGAAAAAAAACCAGCTTCAGCCTTCTGTGTGTACTGGTGGGTTTTCGAGGTCTCCAGGTTTTGCTGGCCTTGCCTCCTTGCTTTTCGGATATACTCTGGTAGCGCAGAGCATGCTAATCTGTTTCATGTTCCAAATTCGATACCAATTTCATTTATTTCAAATAATTTGCTGATGAGGGTGTGTGTGTGTGTGGTGTGATTATATGAATGCACACAAGCTTACATTGAATTGATTTCAGTTTTGAGACTCATTCTGTCCATAAGAACAGCATAATAAAACTATTTCAGTTGGCAGAATCAGCTAGGAAACTTTTGCAAGACCTTTACTTTCTTCATTGACTTTAGTTACTGCTGAAGAAATTCCCTTGGGAAAATAAAAACAAAAACAAGCAAATCCATAAAATATGTGGATGCAGAGATAGAGCTAGTATTCATGTCACTAGACATATTAAAACAAAACAAAACCTGGCTTTTTAAACTTGGTCTCTTGCAAAATTTGGGGACTAGAAATAATCCTTCTGTCATGGTATTCACTCCTATAATTATTTTAAATGTCAGTCTTACTACTTCCCCTTCCAACCTGGTGCTGTGTGTATAAAACAGAGGTCACCCTGGTGCTCTGTGATGACCTAGAGGGGTGGGACCAGGAGATATGAGAGGGAGGCTCAAGATAGGGGGGATATATGTATAATTATGGTTGATTCATGTTGTATGGCAGAAACCAACACAACACTGAAGAGAAATTATCCTCCAATTTAAAAAAAAAATTTTACGAGCCACATTAAAAATAAAAACAGACGGAAAAAAAAAAAAAAAAACCACCAAAACAGATGAATCTGATTTCACACTTGAGACTGGTTCACATTTACTCATTAGGCACTTTGTATACTCTCTTCCAGTTTTTTCTTTGATGCTGTTACATAAGTAAGCTTTATCACAGTCTATTCTGGGATACATTTTCAAGGTACTAAAGTGAACATCCATCTCTTTAGACCTAAATGGCTTTATGGGCCTACAATCCGTTCACTCACGCAGGGCCCCAAGCTCAGAAAGTTCCTGGGCTTGGTTTAACTCTACTGTCGTGTCTTGAAATTCTTGATACTTTTTTGGACAAAGGGCCCTACTTTGTCATTTCTCACTGACCTTGCAAATTATGTAGATAGTTCTGTTTTTAGAATTAGTGAACAACTGGTGGAAAAACTTGGATACGGTGAGGGTTAGGGGTGAGAGACTCTGTTGGGGTGCTAATTCTAAGCTCTTAACCGCCCCCTCAAGTTAGGTTACTAGAGAGCCAGTTTTCAGGGTGATGCCACTGGATTAGTCAGTCATGGCTGCTCAAGAAATGATAAATTAAGCAATTACTTTTCTAAAATTAAACAATAAAAATTTACTGAGCAAAAATCTTGAAGATGGACCAAAATAAAGGTTTAACTCATATATTATATCTGAGCTCTTTGGCAGTATTAATTTAAATGAGCAATGGAGAAAGCCTTATGCATGATTATTAATTATCTATTCTTATGTAGAAGGCAATATGCTGTTGCTACTGCTGCTAAGTCACTTCAGTCGTGTCCGACTCTGTGTGACCCCATAGACGGCAGCCCACCAGGCTCCCCCATCCCTGGGATTCTCCAGGCAAGAACACTGGAGTGGGTTGCCATTTCCTTCTCCAATGCATGAAAGAGAAAAGTGAAAGTGAAGTCGCTCAGTCCGTCCGACTGTTAGCGACCCCATGGACTGCAGCCCACCAGGCTACTCCGTCCATTGGATTTTCCAGGCAAGAGTACTGGGGTGGGGTGCCATTGCCTTCCCCGAGAAGGCAATATATTCGATATTAAACTTAGAATCAGAAAACCAGGTTTCCTAGGCATTCGTTATCATTGTCTGTGTCCCCTTAAGCATTTTGGGCTTACAGAAGATGAAACTGAGGTTTAGAGAATTTGAGAAACTTTCCCAGAATTATATTTGGACCTGAAGAACCAAGCCTAAAACCCAAGCACTTAGGAAAACAAAAGTGGTGCTCTTAACACAGAGTGTCATTGCCCTGCCTCATATTTTGCCATTTATCATCCAGCTCTATACCCCCGGGCTTCCCAGGTGGCGCTAGTGGTAAAAAACCCACATGCCAGTGCAAGAGATACAAGAGGCATGGGTTTGATCCCTGGTCAGGGATCCCCTGGAGGAAGATCCCCTGGAGGAGGGCATAGCAACCCACTCCAGTATTCTTGTCTGGAGAATCCCATGGACGAGGAGCCTGACAGGGTTCAGTACATAGGGTTGCAAAGAGCTGGACACAACCGAAGTGATTTAGCATGCAGGAAATGGCACCCCACTCCAGTACTCTTGCCTGGAGAATCCCAGGGATGGAGGAGCCTGGTGGGCTGCCATCTATGGGGTCACGAAGAGTCGGAAATGACTGAGCAACTTCACTTTCATGCATTGGAGAAGGAAACAGCAACCTACTCCAGTGTTCTTGCCTGGAGAATCCCAGGGACAGAGGAGCCTGGTGGGCTGCCATTTATGGGGTCACACAGAGTCGGACACGACTGAAGCGACTTAGCATCAGCAGCAGCATGCATCTGTACCCCCGTCAACTTCTTTCCTTCTCTAGAACTGAGAATGTATATAAGCGAGTTCACATGCAAGGCTTACCACAGGCAGAAGAGCACCTGGACAAAAACTAGTTACCTAAATATTATATTCTCAACCTTAAGGTTCAGATGAGATGTTTTCTAGACAACACAACTCTAGACTTAGCCGCATGTATTAGTAGGAGAAGGCAATGGCACCCCACTCCAGTACTCTTGCCTGGAGAATCACATGGATGGAGGAGCCTGGTAGGCTGCAGTCCATGGGGTCGCTAAGAGTTGGACACGACTGAGTGACTTCACTTTCGTTTTTCCCTATCATGCCTTGGAGAAGGAAATGGCAACCTACTCCAGTGTTCTTGCCTGGAGAATCCCAGGGACAGAGGAGCCTGTTGGGTGCCACCTATGGGGTCACACAGAGTCAGACACGACTGACGTGACTTAGCAGCAGCAGTAGCAGTAGTATATCACTAAAAACACATTACTACACATTCATACACATGTAAGCACTATCTCCTCGTTTTCTTCTTAGAAATGAGACTGAACTTTAGACAATATACCCTTCCAAGATACAGAAACTTTGAAACATGTAGCATCATCTTGCTATTTAAATGAATCAAGAATTTAGGAGTAAAAGTTGATAATCATCAAGGTGCTATCTTTGAAAATCATTTTGTATTTTTCTAAATAAACCATTTGTAGTCAGGTTTGGCAAACATACCCAATTTCATTCTAAGCAAGTGTTCCACACGTGAAGGATTCTTGGTTTGTATGTTGATGTTGGCCTAGTTAAAGCCTCCACTGCCATCTGAATTATGTGAGAGCTTTCAAATCTGCTAATGTGGAGTTTGAACCTTGCAGAAGGGAAAGACATTTTAATAAGCCTTATTTGTATTTGCCGAAGGAAAATTAAATTAAATTTGCAGAGATATTTACTTTTTAACAAAGGTAGTAAGAAAGCTATATACAAAGACAGAAAACCAAAATGAGAATTTCAGTTGGAGTTTGCCTTTTTTTCCCTCATATCTTTTTTTTTTTTTTTTCCTGACTGTTAGCTCCTTTTCTCTGTCAACTTCTGCCCAGGCTGAAAGACACAAAATTCTTTTACATTTCTTCATGCCACTCCCTACAGCTTTTGCTTCTTGCTAGCAAGTAAAAGTGGAGAAGGCAATGGCACCCCACTCCAGTACTCTTGCCTGGAAAATGCTATGGATGGAGGAGCCTGCTAGGCTGTAGTCCAAGGGGTTGCTAAGAGTCGGACATGACTGAGCGACTTCACTTTCCCTTTTCACTTTCATTCATTGGAGAAGGAAATGGCAACGCACTCCAGTGTTCTTGCCTGGAGAATCCCAGGGACGGGGGGAGCCTGGTGGGCTGCCATCTATGGGGTTGCACAGAGTCGGACAAAACTGAAGTGACTTAGCAGCAACAGCAAGTAAAAGAAGGTCAAGACAGAAGATGCAGAACACTTACTGGTTACTCTACCAGATGCACCAGAAAATTCCCAAAACAACATGCAAGGCTGTATCCAAATTCCCACTGACAGAGAGAAGAGGGTCAGTCTCGTGGTTATTTACACTGGACATCTTTGAACCAAAATAACTTCCCAACCCTTTAGCCAGCTGATGCTGACCAACCTCCTTTCAAACAATCTATAAAATTAGTTTTCTGGATTCAACAGGTCACTTCATTTAAGCTTCTGTTCAAATGTCACCATGCTGAAGTGGCCTTTGCAAAGCACACTATCAAAAATGTCACACACACCCTCGATCCCATTGTCTTAATAACAGTGATCACTACCTGACTTTTACAATATATTTTCTGAACATTTATTTGTTGTTTTCTTCTCCTTCTGTAATGTAGGTACTGTGAGGGTAGATTTGTCTAACTGACCACTGTACCTCCAATGCCTAGAACAGTACTCACAGGTGAGAAGAACTCACTAAATATTTGTTGAATTAATTAAATACCTGTGAAAATGAGTCAGACCATATGGAGCTGGCAGAAGTATACTGACATGCTAGTTTCTGATGTCATTTGTTCTCACATAATTCTACCTGAAGGAAACCTTTTCAAGGAAGCAATCTGTAGGTCAAGTTTCTTCCATGTCTTTCTTCTGCTCTCTGTGTAGCCAGCCCAAAGGATATTTGAGTTCAATTTGCAGAGAAATGCTATAGATAGAAATGATAATGTCCCCTCAACTTAAAAGAGCTGAGCATGTTTTGAAAGTGTTTTATGAACTGGAAACCTTTCTATGAGGTATTTCACTACCGCCCCATAAAACCTGACACCCTGCTGGAATTTCATCCTGTTAAATTTGGCAGTGTTTCCCTCCTCATGTAATGAGTTCAATTCATGTTTTCATTTAAGTTCATACCCAGATACAAATCAGTGTCACCGCCACAGGCAATGGCTCACAGAATTCTTAAGCACTTGGGGCTGAGGGATGCAGGGTTTAGAAGGACAAATGCCAAATTCTCCTCTTCGCATGAGGGTTCTGCAGCATTGACTGTCTTCAACCCACCTCCATGCCAGGTCCCGTGGAGGCCGTTGGCTAAGTGGGCTTCTGGCATCTATCTCAACTCAAGCTCGTCTTCTAAAGCCTCTCTGGATTTCCTGTGGTAATCCCTCTTTGTGTCCCTCTGAGAAAGAAACAATGATCACTATTTTTTTCCAGGAGGAAAGTTCAAGAGCACAAATGGTTTTAGTTAGGGATTCAATAAACACTTTGGCAGGAATGAGGAAAGCAGCATTGAAAAGACCTAGTTTTTCTTTCACTTCTAGTTTAAGGTAGATATTTTCATGTGAGGCAAACCCAGGCAGAGTCAATACTATGAGGACAACCTTCTGTTCTTGGCAGATACAGCAGGTAACTAAAATCTAATACCTACTCAAGGGCTCTTTCTTCAAGTGCCATTATCAATAAATGATTGTTATGGCAACAAAGAGGGTAACAAAGACAGCCAGAGCACCCTGTGTATGGAAGTTCTGTTCCGCCTGTGGGGAATGCGTCTCGATTTGCATTGGCTTTATGACTTCCTGCAGCAAACGCGCCTGGCGACTCTTTCCTAAAGGGCCTGCTGAGCTCAGGACAGTGCTGTCGCGTTGTCTGCGTTAAGAGCTAGGCTGCCAGCTCTTCCCTTCCCCAAGCCGAGTTCTCAGACTTCAAGGGGCTGATCTGGAGGAAGCAAGATTGAACAATAAAGTGATCGTTAGAAGAAAGTTTAAAAAGGAGTCCATTTGCCTTCCTCATGTTCAAGACAGCAAGTTAATGTACACACCTATACACTCACGTTCATATTTTACTAGCTATTTTGCCCAGCAATAAATTGTGATCTTTCCAAATCATATGATTGAAGTCATCGTCCCAGGAGCCCCACATTTTAATGCTGATAAACCGCATCACTGTTCTTAACTCCAGGAAAGGCAGACACAGAGCCCACCCTGAGCTGGTGGGTGACATCCGAGGCCGGGACATCTGTCTGTGGGACGCCCTCCAGTAGATAGATGGCTGCATTATGATGTGAGCCAAATATTCTTTGTGTGCGCCATTTAGATGTCTAAAATTATTGATAAAACTTGCTCTATTTAAAAAAAAGTTACTTTTCTATTCCCCCATTACAGAATTCTAATAAATTCTCATTTGGCCCCACTACTTAGAGATCAATGTGCCACAATTTTTGCTTAAAACTGCACGTTTCCCAAATTGTCCCATAACAGGCTGAAATATATCCACATATATTCCTTTCAATCTGATAGCTTTGTATCAGTGTGATTCATTCATTAATCAATTAATACGTTAATTCAACAATTATTTTATTGAATATTTGCTAATTTCAGGCACTGCACTAGAAGCTGGACACTGAGGGAGCATAGATAATACAAGCTCTTTGGTTTATATCAAAAATTCAGGGCCAACAAAGGTCCGTCTAGTCGAGGCTATGGTTTTTCCAGTGGTCATGTATGGATATGAGAGTTGGACTGTGAAGAAAGCTGAGCGCCGAAGAACTGATGCTTTTGAACTGTGGTGTTGAAGACTCTTGAGAGTCCCTTGAACTGCAAGGAGATCCAACCAGTCTATCCTAAAGATCAGTCCTGGATGTTCATTGAAAGGACTGATGCTGAAGCTGAAACTCCAATACTTTGGCCACCTCATGGGAAGAGTTGACTCATTGGAAAAGACTCTGATGCTGGGAGGGATTGGGGGCAGGAGGAGAAGGGGACGACAGAGGATGAGATGGCTGGATGGCATCACTGACTCGATAGACTTGAGTCTGAGTGAACTCCGGGAGCTGGTGATGGACAGGGAGGCCTGGCGTGCTGCGATTCATGGGATTGCAAAGAGTTGGACACGACTTAGCGACTGAACTGAACTGAATATGGGATTTAATCAGTTGTTAAAATAAACTGGACATAATGCAGGGGAAAAAGAGATGAAAAAGCTACTTCAGACACTAAGGCATGTGGTTTAAGGCATATTGTCTATGTTACAGATTCTGTTTTGCTTCTTCAAATAATTCTTGAAATTTCGAAGAGTCATACCTCTGTTGTCATATAGCAAACCAAAATTCAAGAAGTGGTCTCATTTTGAAATATTGTATTTTATCAGGAGTTGTGATCTGGTGTGACATCAGTGTGCCTTGGACTCTTAAGTCCAAGAATATAAGCTGTTGTCTCCATTATCAAGGTCACACCAACAGAGACACTGGATTTGGCTTGGGGGCACCGGAAGGTGTAAGTTCACAACCGGGGGTTTCAGCTGAACAATCTGAATGGTGGATTTTGACAGCTGCAGAAATGGAAGAATTCATCACCCCGTGAAGAGCTACAACAGAAAGCACAGAATTTTCTTCTGCAACCAGCAGAAAGCAGGGCCTGCCAGACTCTTCAGATAGGCACTCAGTGATTAGAAGATGAGACGGAAGGGGGCAAGCTCAGATGGGCCTACGCAAGAACTCTCAGGGAGGAGACTGCTGATGCCTGGTTGTCAGTCGCAAAGGAGGGTGACGCTGTTACAGTGCTGGAAGAGGTCAATAAATCACCACCCTTATCTTGCAAACAGAGCCTGTGACTTCAAAAATTAGCTCATTTATTCTGCACAATTAAATTTATTGAAGTGTGACAGAAAAGTTTAGCAGCCAGCGGAGCATAAAGCCGGCAACAGCCGAGGCGAGCTTCTGAGTGAATGACACAATTAGTTGACTTTCATTTTATTTATCAATATAATTACTGAATTGTATTTATCCTTTTCCACAGATTTCTACAATTATTACCACTCAGGCCTCTAGGGAAAGAATTAGTTTAAATTTTCAGTTGAAATTAATGTGATTATGGAGCCACTAATAAAAGGAAAGTTCTTTAACGTGCTACACAATCTTGTATTGAATGTCACTCCCATCATCGGGCTTAGAAATTCAGTCCCCTTTCATGTGAATGCGGTAAATTGAATTTAAATTTGTGAATGTGACAGATTCCCTAGCTGGGACTGGACTGGGGATGGCCAAGGCCCATTCTCAGAAAAGGGGCTTTAAAGCAACTAGAGATTTGGCTTTATTTAAAATTGGAGATTAAAACAAAAAAAAAAAAAAAATTTTTTTTTTTGGTTTTGAAAGTGATAAAAAAAAAAAAAGTGACCCTGGAAATCTTTTCAGGCTTAATGAAGTTTGGGACAGAAAAAAGACTATAGGAATGCTTGTTTTTTTATCTTCCCCTCTTCAGACCTGGCATTTCACTGTATCCCCGAGAAAGCCTGTCAAAAAGATAGAACAAATAAAAGTGGGTAAGACAGTATTCATATCCCAGAGGGAGATGGAGAGCAGCCTGCCCCACAGGTTCTGGGAGACTAGTTTATCCTCCTGAAGCAGCAGCATATGAATATACCAGCTGTCTGGGTCTGAGCAGTCTTCTCCCAGTGAATCAAAAGACTTATGTGTGCTGATGTACCCACTTCCTGCAAGGTCTGAAAACGGACCCATTTCCCACAGGGAACTCAGTCTCTTTCATCACCCACAGGCCTCTCTGTTAAATGTTTATCTTTAGCATCTGAGAGATGCTTAGTTTCTCTGTTAAGATGGAGTGGAGGTAACTCAAGTTCAACTTTTAATAGACTCAACCAGATATACAATTCCAAGGAAGCCTATTAAAGCTGTGACCTTTAGGCTTAGAACCTGTAAGGATGTGGGATCTTGTTAAAATGAAGATTCTCTCAATTTTAAATGAATAAGAGACTCCTTTGGCTATGGCGTTGGAATCAACTTCAAGAAGTCTTAAAAGTGCTAGAAGCATGTGACTGACGAGTGGCAGTTCTTCGGAAGAGAATAAGTCTCGTTCTCCATTGGAGAACTATTGACTCACAGGAAAAGATGAGAACACTAAATTGTGACCTAATATGGACACCTGGGGCTTCCCTTGTAGCTCAGTCAATAAAGAATCTACCTGCAGTGCAAGAGACCTGGGTTCGATCCCTGGGTTGGGAAGATCCCCTGGAGAAGGAAATGGCAACCCACTCCAGTATTCTTGCCTAGAAAATCTCATGGACAGAGGAGCCTGGTGGACTGCAGTCCATGGGGTCGCAAAGAGTTGGGCATGACTGACTGACTAACGTTAACGCTAACTAATTCGGGCACCTAACATGCAAACTAAAGCAAAATTATCACTGCCACATTTTCATGTGTTATCATTTATCCTGTTATTGTTAATATTTGATGATATTCAGAGTTAAGAGCTAACGTGTATGGTATCCATTATGACCTGAAATAATTCTGTATTTCTCTTTCTCTTCAACTTTCATATTTAATCTACCAACAAGACCTGTCTACACTACAATCTAAACTATATCGCAAAACTACCTCTTTCCAATCCACTAATTTATGTCCTTTATTCCTCACCCTGGAGTCAGGGTGGCTGCAGCACAGAGGGTGGGAGGCAGCTGGAGGTTCAGATCTGTGAGATAGCTAAGGTCCAGGTCAAGTGGGACCTTGTAAGCCTTCAACTTTGGAATTTATTCTAAATGTGATGGGAAGTCACTAGAGTGTTGAGATGTCATGATCATCAAGATCTTCCTCATTCTTTTAAAAGATTTGTTCTGACAGCTCAATGGAATATAGGCTGTAAAAATGTATATAAGAATGAATCCAGTGTGAGATTAAATTCTGAAGTCACAGGACAAGATTTTAGAAAGACACCTTAGCCCCTTGTTAATTGCAAAATAAACGTATCTCCAAAAGCAGTGAGAAAGAGGGCTCTTCTTTATGACTCATTCTTTTGCAAATCATGGGCTACTTCTGACATGATTCTACCTAATCCTTATGCCATTATAACGCAGTGTTTGATACTTACTTTGACTTATATTTCCAATGAGCACAAAGATTTAGTTATCTTTTCTCTCCCTGTATTTTTTGAGACAGTCCAGCAATGAGCTGCAGGGTTAGATAAGATGGAGTACCCACCTAATTTGTGGAAGGATATTGAGTTACCACCACAGAGTTTCAAACTTCTATCATCCTGGGCTACCAGGACAGAAGATTTTATTAGCGTCAGGCCACTCACTTTCCAACCCATCTTTTTTTTTTTTTTTTTTTTAAATGGAGGAA
The DNA here is from genome assembly GCA_006410675.1 of Oreotragus oreotragus. NCBI lineage: Eukaryota > Metazoa > Chordata > Mammalia > Artiodactyla > Bovidae > Oreotragus > Oreotragus oreotragus. The sequence goes on along the minus strand of SJYX01021309.1, from coordinate 477,140 downwards.
CAGGGAGAGAAAAGAGGAGCATAGAACATTCACAGGTCATTGGAGAAAGGCCTGACTCATTTTTGTGATGGTTGGACCCTGTCTTGAGCACACAGGGGTTAAAATTATACACAGTTGGAATAAATGGGCCTCTCTTAAAGTTAAACAGAGACGGTCAAATATTTCACTTCAAGTTAAAGAAAAGAAGGAGATATGGAGTTTACAAGTCTGTTTTGCAGTGACCCAGTTGTACCAATGACCTGGGGCTATATGTCAATTTACATGTGTGCACAAATTTCAAACACAGCTTTCAAGCTGTGCGTAGACAAGTTAAATAAACCCCAAAGCCCTATTTTGAATGTAGCATTTCCCTGAAATTTTTGCTTGCAGGCACTATGGCAGGCACTTTAGACCTTGAGATTATTCTTGGTTAAGTTCCAATTCAAACTCTCAATAATACCCAACACCAAATGTATATGTTGAAATATCCAAGAAATTGCCATTTTCTTTTGGGTTGGATTTCCTGGAAATCTCTCATGGATTTTAATGCATGTGCTATCAATTAACCAGCTTTTGCATATTGTCAGGACAACTGCTTAAGCCCTGGGCTGATATCTTTCCTGAAAGGATAGGCTCTGACCATATATATTAGGACACAACTCTTTTCAACCTTCTTAGATTCCATAGGTTTCATCACCACTGGATTTTAATAGAACACCACACTGTGGGGTGTAGGATCAGCTTCTGGAGAACTGGTGAAAGGCCCAGATGACACAGCCCAGAAGACAGTTAGCTCCTCATGCAGTAAAACTTGGCCAGTTGGAAATGGGAGATAGGAGAGAGCTGAACAAAAAATGTCCCCTTCTTTTTCTATCCTGTGAGTTATTCTGGAATGAAGTTTCTTCTCATAAACCCTCTAGAGTATACCTGTGTACAAAATTAATAATTCTACTAAGTAATCTGCTCTGGCTTGTTATAAAGTGCTAATACCTAAAGGGCTAATACATTCCATTTTACCTTGTTTCCTTATCTTTTGCTCCTGCCTTCACTTCCCTGGACACGTACCTCCAAGAAAAGTGTTAGCCTCGGTTTCTCATCTCAGGATCTGCCTTCTAGAGAACTCATGCTAAGACACACAGTTTTCTGTAGATGCAGAGGAAGAAGGGAGCTCAACCAGCTTGACTCAGCCATTAGGATTCTCAGCCCTGGGTGAGCATCAGAATGACTCATCTGTTAATAATGAAGGGAATTCCTTGGTGGTCCAGTGGTTACAAATCCATGCTTTCACTGCCAAGGGCCCAGGTTCAATCCCTGGTTGGGGAACTAAGATCCCACGGGCCACATATCATAGTCAAAAAATAAAATAAAAATAAACAAATAAAAAGTTATATTAAAAAAAATAAGCAGGCCCTCTCACCACACCCTCTGCCAAGCCAACCTGAGATTTACTGTTTCTAACGATAGGGCAACACACAAATTTAAAAATCTCCAATAATTCTGATGGGATCATAGGTCGCCTTCAGTCTAGAGAACCAAAACAACTCAGACCTCTGAAGAATGAAGGAAAAGAAGAACAGGGACTAAGGAGACCAGGAGACTGTTTCATTCTTTCCCCACTAGAACCAGGAGCTTTGACAAGCTTTAGAAATTTAAATATACCTAAGAAAACAAAATAAACACTTAGCACAGTAATGTACCATATGGAAAATGTAATAAAACAAAAATATAATCTCATCTGCTTTTCTGACTAGAGAAACCCAAAGAAGTGGCTTGCCACATATGGCTTACATGCTCAGGGACAGCGCTGGAACCAGAGCCTGCCTCACTGTTTTGCAGGCTGAGTTCTCACTCCACTCTCCACTACGGACAAGTCTGAGATGAGAGATGAGTGGCCGTAAAAGCTTCAGTGTAAGAAGAGGACAAGGACAGCGTGGAGAAAAAAGGAGAGAAAGTGAAGTCCCTCAGTTGTGTCTGGCTCTTTGCGACCCCGTGGACTGCCTACCAGGCTCCTCCACCCATGGGATTTTCCAGGCAAGAATCCTGGAGTGGGTTGCCATTTCCTGGTAGCAGAAGGCAGGGTCTGTCCTTCCAAAGTTGCACTTCCCTTATTTCATCTTCATCTTTGGGTCTGGAGTTGACTTGGATGTCACATCTCCTTAGTAGAGCCACTGAGGCCACAACCCTGGGCTTAATTTGATCTCTGACCCACAAGTTGTAGACTTCTCATAAGGAAAGAAAGACTGAATAACAGCAAACATTTTCCCACCCCTTTGGGCAATGTGATTCTTTTCTCTTTTTTTTTTTCAAATTGGAGTATAGAAAAAGGGAACCCTCTTAAGCTGTTGGTGGAAATGAAATTGATATAGCCACTGTGGACAACAGTAAGGAGGTTTCTTAAAAAAATTAAACATAGAACTACCATAAAATAGTTATCTCACTACTGGGCATATACCCTGAGAAAACCATAACTCAAAAAGACTCATGTACCCCAATATTCATTGCAGCACCACTTATAAAATCCAGGACAGGGAAGTAACCTAGATGTCTGTCAACAGATGAATGGACAAACATTTATTTTTATCCCACTATCTAGGGGATCAAGAAGAAGAAATTTGGGTAACTTTTATGTGTCTGGGTTTCTTCTTTTGTGAGCTGTAGAGAAAAAAACTGAACCTTAGCTTTCACAGAGACCAAAATATGGAGTTAGATAGATTCATTCACCTTGGAGATTAAGATGAAATAATTTCATAGAGTTCATCATATTAGCAAGGCTTCATCAGAATATATAGCTATCTATTTTAGGGTATTAAAAACTTAAGGGTGCATGAGAATCCAAGAAATAGATTATTAAGAAACAAAATGGAATTACTATACATAATGCAATTGCATGATTACTGCACCATATCTACCCTTCTATACATTTCATATTCTTCTAATCATTTAATCACTGGTACAGCTCTATGCTGAAGATGTGTGTGTGCGCTTGGTCACTCAGTCTTGTCCAACTCATTGCAACCCCATGGACTGTAGCCTGCTAGGCTCCTCTGTCCGTGAAATTCTCTAGGCAGAATACTGGAGTGAGTTGCCATTTCCTTCTCCAGGTGATCTTCCCAATCCAGGGACTGAACCTGGGTCTCCCTCACTTGCAAGCAGATTCTTTACCATCTGAGCTATCACGGAAGCCCATAACGCAGATATTATTATCCTAATTTTATAGATGAAGAATAAAAGTCGGTTAGGTAGATAGAAGTTAAAGAATTGGATTTGGAATTCAGCTCCAACTCCAAATCCCACTTTCTTCCTTTTTATATTGTAAGTAGAATGGGGTTATTTTAAATATGAGATAAATTTTGAGAAGTTAAATATAAAACGGTATAATTAAGTAAATTCCTTAATTTGAAATCTGGAAAAAGATCTGGACTTCCTTGGTGGTCCAATGGCTGAGACTCTGAGATCCCAGGGCAGGGGGGCCCAGGTTCGATTCCTGGTTAGGGAACTAGATCCCACACGCCACAACTTAAAGATCCCATCTGCTGCAATCACCAACTCAGTGAACATGAATTTAAGCAAATTCCAGGAGATAGGGAAGGACAAAAAATCCTACAGTGCTGCAGTCCCTGGGTTTGCAAAGAGTCAGGCATGACTTGGCAATTGAACAATGCTACAACAAAGAAAATGACACCAAATGAAACAAAACCCAAAACAAAACCTGTAGCTTGCCAAGCTCCTCTGTCCATGGGATTCCCCAGGCAAGATTACTGGAGTGGGTTGCCACTGCTTTCTCCAGGGGATCTTCCCTACCCAGGGATCAAACCCATGTCTCCTGCTTGGCAGGCAAGTTCTTTACCACTGAGCCATTTGGGAATCCCAAGTTAGTAGGATACAGATCACTTAAAAATGAAGAGACTTCTTTCTACATCAACAGATATGACATTGTCACCAATACCAAGGCACATCAATAGAAGAGCGGGCCTTAGAAGTGGTCTGAAGTACATGTTCCATTATTCATGGGCTTCCTCCACCCTCAGTCCTACTCTCTTCTCTACAGCATCAGTTACAATGAACTATCACCTCCTCTTAGGCGTTCTCCCCACTGATTTTACAATATCCTGGCTTTCTTACCAGTGGGAGGTCCTCCAGTATCTTTTACCCAAACAAAATATGCCAAAAGATACAAAAATAAACAGTTTTGTGTATTTTACTCGAACTTGACTGCTATTAACAACTAAAACTTACTGAGCACATAAGTGTGAACTGTCATGTGACATACATTTTCTTCTTCAAAATGCTCAGTAATCCATGCCTTGTCATGCATGACATTTCTGTCTTTTCCGCCTGCTCTCCCTTCATTCATTTTTCCTTCCCTCTCTTCCTCTTTCTTGCCTTTCTTTTAAAAATGTTGAAACTGAGCCCCACCAGAGTAATTTACCTGTATGTGATGACATGCACATGTAGGATCATGCCCGCCTGATTTCCACCCTGGTTTCTTGTCAGTGTAAGGAAGCATACAAAGGAAACTGGATTGAATACATACAGCTGTGGTCCAAAGAAGATGGATTCACTTGGAGGATGATAGTGATGGTAATTTTGTATTCTCTGTTCCAGAAATAATTGATCTGACTTCAATTTTCTTGAGGATTTGAGTAAGACGGTCAGACTCTCTCATTTTCTCAGAAAATAAAATAAAAACAGGGGACTTCCCTGGTAGACCAGTGTTTAAAACTCCTTGCTTCCAGTGCAGGGGCTCAGGCTCAACCACTGGTCATGGAGTTAGATCCCACATATACCACAACCCAGTTGAAAGACACATTTTTTTTTTAATTGAAAATAAAAAATGAATATATTGTTAAAAACCATAAAGCAACAGAAAATTAAAACTTTAAAAATTTTCAGTCAAATAGATTGTGACCTTAAAACAGCTTGGCTAGATCTATTTTCTCCAGATCATTTTAGATTTTTTTTTTAAGGAAAAAGCATCTTTTGATAAATATTAATTATTAGTAAACAATGTTAGATTTTATTTTCTTATACTAAGTCTACTTGAAAGAAATGATCCTAAGTAATTATATTTTCCCTCTGTACTCTGGACTCTTTGTTGTATCATGCGTTTCATGCCATTTCTCAAGTTGTACCCATTAAGGAAAAGTTAAAAGACTTCAGGATTTTAGAAGCACTTTAGTGTCTGGGGCATCATCACCCTCTCTCTGTTTGGATTGCACCTCCTGTCTGGCACCTTGAGATAAATATATATGATACAAATAAGTCCTTCTATTCCCATGGGGTAAAACACTCTGTCACTATAAGAAGAATCTGTTACCAATTAGAACTCTGCGTTCTTCTTGAAAACACTTTAGGGGTTTTTGATATTTACTAAGAGCTCAAAACAAGAGATCTTATGAAGTCCTGAGAATGAGAACTAACATTAGTCTAATTTCAGCCTAGGTAGAAGGGAAGGGAAGGGAAGGGAAGGGAATGGAAGGGAAGGGAAGGGAGGCAGGAGAGTGGGAAGGAAGGATCAAAAAGAACAAAATGTTGTTGATAGGCTTCTATAGCCAGATCTACCCAAACCAAGAGTTGAAATTAATTAGTTGAGTAAATAAGAAGATAAGAGTATAGCAGATCCAGAATGCTCTGCCATATTTGCTGACCATCACATTAATATGACTCAGAATGTAATTGTTTTGGCCTATGCTAAAGCTGAAACTCCAATACTTTGGCCATCTCATGTGAAGAGTTGACTCATTGGAAAAGACTCTGATGCTGGGAGGGATTGGGGGCGGGAGGAGAAGGGGACGACGAAGGATGAGATGGCTGGATGGCATCACGGACACGATGGACGTGAGTCTGAGTGAACTCCGGGAGATGGTGATGAACAGGGAGGCCTGGCGTGCTGCGATTCATGGGGTCGCAAAGAGTCGGACACAACTGAGCAACCGGACTGAACTGAAAAGCAGTGGGAGGAAGAGTGATAAGAGTGGAGGGGTATGGCTGGGAGGAGGAAAGGGGCACGATGGAGAAGGGAGATCGAGAAAGCATGGAGAGAAAGGAAACAAAGCAAAACAAAACCACAGGCTGTGTAGGGAGAAAGCCTACAAGGAGAGTAAAAAGTACTCAAGCTAAGAAAATCCTTTTCTATAAATTTAGCAATATTTTGAATCTCATAGGGGGCTGTAGTGACAACTTCTTCATTATTGTTGGTACAAGATTTCATGGATCAGAAACTCTCCAAGACCATCATCTGGGTCGCATCTATCTCTTGAAGTTCATTTCCAAAAATTATAAGTTAATTACTTAATGATGATCAATGTATTGTCTGGGGCACGATGGAGAAGGGAGATCGAGAAAGCATGGAGAGAAAGGAAACAAAGCAAAACAAAACCACAGGCTGTGTAGGGAGAAAGCCTACAAGGAGAGTAAAAAGTACTCAAGCTAAGAAAATCCTTTTCTATAAATTTAGCAATATTTTGAATCTCATAGGGGGCTGTAGTGACAACTTCTTCATTATTGTTGGTACAAGATTTCATGGATCAGAAACTCTCCAAGACCATCATCTGGGTCGCATCTATCTCTTGAAGTTCATTTCCAAAAATTATAAGTTAATTACTTAATGATGATCAATGTATTGTCGTGATCTAAGGATGTGACTTGTTATCCCAAACTATTAAGCATAATATAAATTTCTCTGTGGCATTAGTAAGGAATGTATCTCATAAAGTGTATATATATTTTATAATAATTCCAACATAATTGTATGGGCATTGGCACCAAACTTATCTTGAAAGAAGGACTTTCTGACTTGTAGTAATAGTCACTGATAGGTTTCTGGCATTCCTATCATGCTGGTGTTGTCTTACTCACATCTAAAAAAATCTGATTCTTGAAATAAAATCACATTAGCTATGAATATCCGGGGAAGGCAATGGCACCCCACCCCAGTACTCTTGCCTGGAAAATCCAATGGACGGAGTAGCCTGGTGGGCTGCACTCCATGGGGTCGCTAACAGTCGGACAGACTGAGCGACTTCACTTTCACTTTTCTCTTTCATGCATTGGAGAAGGAAATGGCAACCCACTCCAGTATTCTTGCCTGGAGAATCCCAGGGATGGGGGAGCCTGGTGGGCTGCCGTCTATGGGGTCACACAGAGTCGGACACGACTGAAGTGACTTAGCAGCAGCAGCAGCAGCAGCTATGAATATCAGGGGGCTTCCCTGGTAGCTTAGCTGGTAAAGAATCGTCTGCATTGTGGGAGACCTGAGTTTGATCCCTGGGTTAGGAAGATCCCCTGGAGAAGGACATGGAAACCCAGTCCAGTATTCATGCCTGGAGAATCCCCATGGACAGAGGAGCCTGGTGGGTTGCAGTCCATGGGATCACAAAGAGTCAGAGGCAACTGAGCAACTAAGCACAGCACAGCACAGCATGAACATCAGGAAAGGCTAATCTTCTCACTTCCACACGTAAAACTCCAGAGACTGAAATTAAGAATCTTTTGGAAACTCTGACATCATCACTAGCTCAGAACTTTATACCCTTTTGTTTTCTCAATCTACTCTCAAACACAATTTTCCCTGCACCGATTTAGAATTAAGTAGGGTATTTTTTAAATTTACGATTTTATTTATTTGTTTTTGGATGCATTGCGCAGCATGTGGGATCTTAGTTCCCTGACCAGGGTTTGAACCCATGGCCCCTGCACTGGAAGCACAGTCTTAACCACTGGAGCACCAGGGAAGTCCCTTGGTAGGAAATTTTTGTTGTCCACCAACTCAGAATAAAAAATCGATATATTTAAATATGAAATCCCAGATTATCCAAATGCATACATTTATTTCTGTAATAATATATGCTTTGCTTATAAAGAAAATTCCAAATTAAGCTATTTATCAGACTACTGAAAATCTGGTCATGATAACATTCATTTCTTGCATATTCTGTGTGCCTATTACAAGAAAGAGAGTAAAATAGGCACCAAATCTAACAGAATACTTAATGAAAAGAAAATAAATTTAAAAATTGACAGGTACTTTATCATCAGTTATAATACATGACAAGATTAAAATTCTTCCCAAGGCCTACTCACTCTGAAAATCTAAATTTATTGTAATTGTTTAAGTAACTGCTTTTAACCCAAATGAACAGGGCCTTAGCTTCATTTTCATGCAAGCTATAAATGCACTCATCTCTTTGTAACCAATGATAAATGCTACTGACTTGAATTGTGTGACATATAATTTGAAGTAAGAATAATGTCTTATACTTGTAACATACTTTTCTCTTTACGAAACACTTAAACATTTTTTTAGTTCTTACACCTGTGAGTTAAATTGCTTTATGCTAAATTGCTTTGCCCATATTTCAGAAAATAAAACTAATGGTTAGAGTTAAAGTGACTTGCCAAAGGTCACCAAGTTAGTAAACAGCAGATCAAGATTCAGTTCAGCCGCTCAGTCGTGTCTGACTCTTTGCAACCCCATGAACTGCACCATGCCAAGTCTCCCTGTCCATCACCAACTCCCAGAGTTTACCCAAGCTCGTGTCCATTGAGTTGATGATGCCATCTAACCATCTCATCCTCTGTCATCCTCTTTTCCTCCTGCCTTCAATCTTTCTCAGCATAAGGGTCTTTTCAAATGAGTCAGCTTTTCACATCAAGTGGCCAAAATATTGGAGTTTCAGCTTCAACATCAGTCCTTCCAATGAACACCCAGGACTGATTTCCTTTAGGATGGATTGGTTGGATCTCCTTAGAGATCAAGATTATAACCCTATTTATCTGAATCTTTAGCCCAAGCAGCATCTTATCTGCTACAGAAGACCTACCTCCTCCCAGATACTGAAAATGTACATAAATACTGATCCTTACCTTCAAGAATCTGTGAACCCAGCTGGTTCACAACTATTTAATCTAGACCAAGTCACCTTATCTCTCTTTATATTATCTCTTCTGTACCTGCCTTCATTTAAGGTAAGCAATATGTCTCCCTGCTTATTTAACTTATATGCAGAGTACATCATGAGAAACGCTGGACTGGAAGAAACACAAGCTGGAATCAAGATTGCCGGGAGAAATATCAATAACCTCAGATATGCAGATGACACCACCCTTATGGCAGAAAGTGAGGAGGAGCTAAAAAGCCTCTTGATGAAAGTGAAGGAGGAGAGCGAAAAAGCTGGCTTAAAGCTCAACATTCAGAAAACGAAGATCATGGCATCCGGTCCGATCACTTCATGGGAAATAGATGGGGAAACAGTGGAAACAGTGTCAGACTTTATTTTTTTGGGCTCCAAAATCACTGCAGATGGTGAGTGCAGCCATGAAATTAAAAGACGCTTACTCCTTGGAAGAAAAGTTATGACCAACCTGGATAGTATATTCAAAAGCAGAGACATTACTTTGCCGACTAAGGTCCGCCTAGTCAAGGCTATGGTTTTTCCTGTGGTCATGTATGGATGTGAAAGTTGGACTGTGAAGAAAGCTGAGCGCCGAAGAATCGATGCTTTTGAACTGTGGTGTTGGAGAAGACTCTTGAGAGTCCCTTGGACTGGTCTCTTATACACATCTAGATGTGTATAAGAGACAGGGGCAAGGTAGGAGAATCCAGGCCCTTTTTAGGACCGTAAATGTCTATAGCTGACTTCTCTCTGGAGGAAGGATCCAGAGACAACAACGTCTGTATACAGAAACCAGATTATTCTCAAGTTCCTTGGTGGTCTAGAGCTTTCCGTGCCTGAGCAGGTGTGTGGTTCCTGCTTGCATTTCCAAATGATTCTCCAAACCTGCATTTCAGTTTCTTATGGACCACAAAACTAACCCTTGAAACCACAGAAGTTTGCAGAACAGAGAATCTAGATGGCATATAGTGCTGCCAAACTGCCATCCTCTCTGGAGCCCGGGAGTGCTATGTAACTACACAAGAGCTGCGTAGACCCAGCAAGGCTAAATTTGAGTAATTATGTTAAACCAGCCCTTGCTTGCCGATCACACAGCGGGCTCCCCTGTGCTTGTAAAGTAACTGTCATAGCAAGGCCTGACTTTCGAGGGGAAACTATAAAACCAACTGTCATCTCAGGTATTTTAAAACAGGTTGAGTTAGCCAGAATAATTGGAAGTGAAGTTGGCTTCTGAATACATCATAAGCCTGTGTGGAAAAGAAAGTATTGTTTACCATCTTATTTACTTCTTTGCTGAGTGAGTGGAGCTTACCAATTATGTAAAAGCATCAGGATTGCCTGCAGAGCAAAGTATAAATAGACCAATTCTAACACGGAGGCTTACCATTCAAGTGGTAAATGTACTTGTCTAGGTCTAGCAGCTCATAAGATTATACCAGAAGCATCTGTTTATCCCAATGAGGCTAAGGTAAAGTGTGATGCTTGAGGAGTGGTGTCACCAAGAGGCATCCCTGGGAGGGGCTGTCGCCTCCCCACCCCTGTCTCCATCAGCCACCCCATCCCCTGACCAAACTACCGCCTAAGAAAAAAATTAAGGGTTTGATGGCTGAAGGCAAATACAGCTTGGAGATAAGCCCCTTCCTCCAAGCTGACTCTCATGTGGAGAGAAATAGAAATTATATAGAAATCACGTGTCTTTCACTGGGTATAAGAGAGATTCTGCATGATTCATGGCCGGCTTTGACTGTACCCCACGCCTAGTGCCTTCTACCCCTTTCTTTCTTCGTTTTATTGTTGATTTATT
>SJYX01021309.1:450951-465945 GCA_006410675.1 Oreotragus oreotragus | reverse complement strand
GAAGAGTTGACTCATTGGAAAAGACTCTGATGCTGGGAGGGATCGGGGGCAGAGGAGAAGGGGACGACCGAGGATGAGATGGCTGGATGGCATCACGGACTCGATGGACGTGAGTCTGAGTGAACTCTGGGAGATGGTGATGGACAGGGAGGCCTGGCGTGCTGCGATTCCTGGGGTCGCAAAGAGTCGGACATGACTGAGCGACTGAACTGAACTGAACTGAATAATATCCAATGGGCTTCCCAAGTGGCTCAGTGGTAAAGAATCTGCCTGCAAATACAGGAGACACAGATTTGATCCCTGGATCAGGAAGATCCCCTAGAGGAGGAAATGGCAACCCACTCCAGTATTCTTGCCTGGAGAACCCCATAGACAGAGGAGCCTGGACGGCTATAGTCCATGGGGTCGCAAAGAGTCAGACATGAGTTAGGAACTGAACAAAAACAATAATATCCAAACTCAGGAAGTGGTTCTCAACCCTTCAAGTAAACTGGCCTGTTAAAAGAATTCATTCATATGTACTACTTTAGAAGCATAGCAATTGGATCTATGCCTTATACTTTTTAGCCAACAATGGATTAAAAATGCTGTGCCCTTTCCAAAACTTCCAACCTTAAAACAAGGGATATTCTTCTGCTTCAAAGTCACCTTCAAGTGATTTTTCTCTGAATAAATAAATAAATATAAAGTTGAATTTGAGTGTTTGCATGGTTCTTTGAACTGTTTTCCTTGAAAAGGTCATTAAAAAATTTTTTTAATGTATCAAAATGAAGAAAAATATCAAAATTTAAAATTGGCACAAGGTTACTAGACCTCCAGAAACATTTTTGTGTTGTTTTCTTTTTTAGGGGGCAGGGGCTTGTTGTTGCTGACAGTAGTACTATTATTCCACTTATTTATTTTATTGTATTTATTTATTTTTCTGTACCACGTGGTATGTGGGATCTTAGATCCTCAAGGAGAGATTGAACCCATGCCCTCCTGCTGTGGAAGCACAGAGTCTTAACCACTGGACTGCCAGGGAAGTCCCTGCAGAAACATGTGTGCTTAAACTTCAGTTCAGTTCAGTCACTCAGTTGGGTACAACTCTTCGTGACCCCATGGACCACAGCACACCAGGCCCCCCTGTCCATCACCAACTCCTGGAATTTACCCAAACTCATGTCCATTGAGTCGGTGATGCCATCCAACCATCTCATCCTCTGTCGTCCCCTTCTCCTCCCACCTTCAATCTTCCCCAGCACCAGGTCTTTCCCAATGAGTCAGCTCTTCACATGAGGTGGCCAAAGTATTGGAATTTCAGCTTCAACATCAGTCCTTCCAATGAATACTCAGGACTGATCTCCTTTAGGATGGACTGGCTGGATCTCCTTGCAGTCCAAGGGACTCTCAAGAGTCTTCTCCAACACCACAGTTCAAAAACATCAGTTCTTTGGCACTCAGGTTTCTTTATAGTCCAAGTTACTTAACAAATTTCTGAGTTAAAACATTATTTCCTAAAGATTACAAAATGCTCCTTTGCCTTAAGAAAAACCTAGTATAAATTTGTATTTTTACCCCTTTCCAAGCAATGCAAAGTTCTAAAATATATTAATTCCATTTATTCCCCCATTTTCTATGCTCTTATTACTATGTATTTTAATTCTATATATTTTAAAATCCCATAAGACATTGTTATCATCTTATGAGCTTATCAATTTAACTATTTTAGAAATACATAGATGGCTTCAGGAGAAAAAAAACTCTAAAATCAATGTGTTCATCTTTGGCTTTCATTCTCCTCCCTGGTTTTTACTCTGTAATCCCTCATTACTTTGTTAGCTTTCTAATGCAACATAAAATATATTCTATACTTTCCCCAGGTTTTCTAGTTGGTCTGAGAAGAGAGTTAGTCATAGTCTCCAAATCATCATAAATGGGAGAGGGATTCTGTATTGTTTTAAGAGAAAATTAAACCAGCATAATGCTGTATTTATGGCACATGGGAGCTTTACATTTTTAGCTAAAATGGAATTGAGAAATAATCGTTTAACTGACTTGTTTTACAGGTGACCAAACTAAGATAGTTGGTGGGTCAATCAAAGATAGTTGAATATCTCATTCCCAGTCCAGAAGTTTTCCCTTTTTATATAAAAAATAATAGATAACTAGAAACAAAAATGGTTGACACTCTGCTCACCCCTTTCTTAAGCATGAAGGAAATGGATATACTATTGTATAATTATATTGTGTGTAATAAAATAAGATAGAAGAAATAGTGNGGGTCAATCAAAGATAGTTGAATATCTCATTCCCAGTCCAGAAGTTTTCCCTTTTTATATAAAAAATAATAGATAACTAGAAACAAAAATGGTTGACACTCTGCTCACCCCTTTCTTAAGCATGAAGGAAATGGATATACTATTGTATAATTATATTGTGTGTAATAAAATAAGATAGAAGAAATAGTGACCTTGTTGTAGTATTAAGGCTCCAGCCATGTATTTAAATCAGATGAAGAGTGAGCCAACTGTCTGTGTTTTTTTCTTAAAGATGTCTAGGAAAGGAGAGTCAACTAGATATCTAGACTTATCATTTGAGAAGAATCAGGAAACATTGTCTTAAATTCAATATAACCACTACTGCTGTAGCCATTTCTAATTTTTCTACTCTCTTTGGAAAAGGAAAAAACGTGGGTTTTTTCTTCCACTGAATAATGTTTCAAACACACAAAAACTATTTTTAGGCCAGCTGTCTGGAATCTTTGCTTTAGAACAATTGATCTTAAATCCTTTATACACTTTGTTCTTTGTACTGTATTTCTGTGTCAGGACTTGACAAGTTATGCTCTTTTTCATTGTCATCACTGTTTGCCGAAACGTCTTTATAGAGCCATCACACATGACCACACACACTGCCAATTAAACAACTCTAGGGGTTCCTGTTTACCTAACACATGTTCTTATATGGGTTTTATAGACAAATCTGTGGATTATGACCCTTAGAGTTGCATAAAGTTGTGGTTCTATGGCCCCTTGAGTGAGTTTCTCCTTCTGAGTTCTAAAATAAATCACTTAAGTAGTCTCATTAGGTCCAGACATCCTTATTCCAACCCACTCTCCATAAGACTGCCAGAATGAGCTTCCTGAAATGTGTATGTACAATCAGAAAGATTAGAGAGGGCCCAAGCCCTCTACGTGTCCCTCTGGGAGTGTGTAAATGCCCCTGTGAGACACAGGAGGGAACTCAGTTGCAAGTAACAGCTGGAGAAGAACAGTAAATTTCCTTCCTCTTAAGTGTAATCAAACTCCTGCCCACCCTCTTTACATTGGTAAAGGTGGAAACTTTACTGACTGAAGGGCTTCCCTGGTGACTCAGAGAGTAAAGAATCTGCCTGCAACGTGGGAGATGTGGGTTCAGTCCCTGGGTCAGGAAGATCCCTGGAGAAGGGAATGGCTATCCACTCCAGTCTTCTTGCCTAAAGAATCTCATGGACAGAAGAGCCTGGTGGGCTACAGTCCATGGGGTCGCAAAGAGTTGGACACAACTCTTTACTGACTAAAACCATTTAAGCACAACCTCTAACCAATAGTTAATGGACACTATTATATAGACCCTAGAAAGCCAGACTTAATCATAAAAGCAATGATTTTTAAAAATAAGCAGAGACATCAGTGGCTGTACTCTGTGATGAGACAGATTCCACAAAATTATCCCAAGCAAGTCCCAAAACAAGGAAACAAGCAAGCCAAAAACAAAAAACAAAAACCCAAGGATGGACTGTGTCTGTCTCTGTTTCTATATAAAAGAACATTGAATTTTTACTTCCACTCCATTTAACAACTGTTACTCTCTATTTGGAATTAGTGAGTAGAAGATACAAATTTTGGGGTTTGGGGCACAGAAGGGGCTTTTGGAGTACACGAAGGGCTTCCCAGGTGATGCTAGTGTTTAAGAGCCCTCCTGCCAATGCAGGAGACGTAAGAGATGCAGCTTCCATCCCTGGGTCAGGAAGATCCCCTGGAGGAGGGCATGGCAGCCCACTCCAGTATTCTTGCCTGGAAAATCCCATGGACAGAGGAGCCTGGTGGGCTACAGTCCATGGGGTTGCAAAGAATCAGACATGACTGAAGTGACTTAGCAGGCATACGTGCAAGGCTAATAGTAAAAAGCAAAACTACATTGGCAATTTACATATACACATATAATATGCATTTTAAATATATGTATTTCCAGAAAAGATCTCTTTGTTACTGTAATTCCAGAACAGCAGTAAAGACTACAGAGCCCAGGATTTCAAGTACTTCCCTGCTGGGTTAGTGACTTAATTTATTTCTTTAATTTGTTATAACCCCACAAAAAAAATGATATTCTTTGGAGACCTCAATAGCCTGAGTTCCTCATGTATTATTTGCTGGAAGAAATTAATGAGATAGCAGAGGCAATTTCTAATGGAGTCCCTTGGTTTTCATCTCGCCCCTTCCCACCCCTGCCTTAAAACTCAGTCGCCAGTTCAGCATTATGAATCTACTAAGTGTTCTTGGCATGTCTGATGGGGAAAGGGAGGGATAAACTATAGGCTAAAAACATTAAAAAAACAAACAAACAAAAAAACCTTTCTTCCCTACCCTCAGTCTGCATCTGTTAGCTGCAATGCAATAACTCTCTCATCTTATATATAACATGTATATTGATATTTAGCTTGAAACCTTCAATCTTCCAATACTTCATAATCAGGGGTTTTGGACATTTCCAGGGTCTGAGTTGAGTCCCATCTCTCAAGGACTCAACTTTAGGTTTAGAATACCTAAACCACCAGACTATGAAAAGTCACCACTATTCCCAATCTTGAAGAGTGTTACCTTGAGTATATTACAGTATTTTGGTTACTAAGACATGATACTTGAAAGATCATGATACTTGAAAGAAAAATAAATGGTAGTTCAAAGCACAGACATAAGAATTTTGTGTGTTATTTATGAGTGTTTGAAGGGAAAGTTAAAGATAAGTCTGCTAATAATGAACTACCTGCATGCGTGCCAAGTTGCTTTACTCGTGTCTGATTCTTTTCCACCCTAGGGACTATATAGCCCTCCAGGCTCCTCTGTCCATGGGATTTTCCAGGCAAGAATACTGGAGTGGGTTGCCATCTCCTTCTGCAGGGGATCTTCCCGATCCAGGGACTGAACCCACCTGGGAAGCCTGATCATGAACTACAGGACTCCCTATTTCCACTACAGAGAGTACCCCAGTGACTGCCCCACTGGCTAATAGCACCAGAGCTCCTTAGAATAAGTGACAGTCAGGTGATAAGAGCCAAGAGGATTTTTTGACAAAAGCAGCATTTCTCATAACAGCTGCAGAAAGGCTGCCACAAAAGAAAATTTAGGAATTCAAAACTTTCTCTGACTGTCATTGCAGATTTAAATGGTTACTGTGGCATAATGTAAATTGGGCCCTAGAAATGTTCCTTGGGTAGAAAACTGTTTACTACATGATATTCAGTGAATAAGAGAAAAATATGAAACTGAATGGTATGAACTCAAACTTAGAAAAGAACAGAAACAAGGACAAAACAAAACAGTGTGTGTATGTGTATTGAAAAGGGAATAAAAGTAATTTGACCAAAATATTAACAATGAGTGTTAAGATGATCTATGGCAATTTTTTATACTAATATTTTTAAAAATCTTTATATTTATCCCAAAATACAAAATACATATTTTAAACATGTTTTAAAGAAAGAAAAAAAAACTTCTAAGGAATGGAAGCCTTAATTGGGTTAAAATATTAATGTTGCACCTTCTACATTTGTAACCCAGGCTACAGTCCATGGGGTCGCAAAGAGTTGGACACGACTGAGCGACTTCACTTCACTTCACTTTACTTCCATGAATCATTTCCCTCATCCACAAAAATTTTCATCTAGCTTTTCAGAAGGCACTAAGAATGCAAATGATCTGTCAATTATCACATAAGAGTATCAGAGTTAAGATTAATGAAAACTTTTGAATGGAAGAAGTATTATTAAGGGCAAAGTATTATTAAGCTTATTAAGGACAAAGTATCAGTCCTGGAAACCAAATTTCCAGAAAAGTAAAAGATTTACTATGCCATTAAGCAAATATAGGTTAGCAAAGGAGTGTTGGGTGGTAAAAGAAAAAACCCACATAATTTAAAAAGAGACCATAATCTGGGAGAAAATAAGTAGGGTAAATTAACTATCTGCATCTCTCATATTACAGGTTGGGTCCCTGAGGACGGGAGCTTCCTCCGTAGCTCAGCAGTAAAGAATATGCCTGCAGTGCAGGAGATGTAAAAGATGTGGTTTCAGTCCCTGGGTCAAGAAGATTCCTTGGAGGAGGGCATGGCAACCCACTCTAGTATTCTTGCCTGGAGAATCCCATAGGGTCCATAGGGTTGCAAAGAGTCAGACGTGACTGAAGCAACTTAGCAGACATGCACTCCAAGGATTGACTGCCTATTCCTCTTGGAACATGACTCACAATATATATTTTTAACCAAGAGAAAGCCTGAAACATTGCCCCATGAGTAATAACTATTACTAATATTATTGGTTACATACCATGTACCAAATATTCAGGAAACCTGTGATATGGTATTTTACACATATTATCATATTTATTTCTCCCCACAGAGCCCATTTTTGTCATAAGATGAAATTTTGGTTCAGAGATTAGCCAATGTCACCTAGCTAAAAAGTATGTAATTCATACTTGAATCCAAGTCTGCCTGACCTTAGGCCCTATGCTTTCTCCAGTATTTTTATACCATCCTACATAGTATAATGGGAACATAGTATACTATTGTAAAAGCTGGTTTGGCTAAGCTAAAGATAGAATTCAGTTTTAGGAAGAGAAATTGACCTTTGGTTAGAAAGCCACTTTAATAGGTATGTTTGGTGAGGAAGCTTAAATTAGTTAGGATATGACAACAGTATTAATAATTCAGCGATTTAAGGATGGTGATGGACAGGGAGGCCTGGCGTGCTGCGATTCATGGGATCGCAAAGAGTTGGACACAACTGAGCAACTGAACTGAACTGAACTGAAATTTATTTCTCACATGATGATCTAGGGTGAATCTGTTCAGAAGATGGCTCTCCTCCACTTGATTAATCATGAACCCCAGCTAAGGTCATCTCTGCCATCTGCAAGATATGGCTTCCGATATAGTTCTGGTTGTAGCCGTTCCTACCCTAGGGAAGGAAAAGACAGAGGTACACACATCTGAGTGTCTCTAGGACAAGCTTAGAAGAGGCATCTGCCAGCCCACCCACCTTCTGTCGGTGAGAGCCCAGTTACCTATCTGTACCTCCAGAAAGGGGATGTGAGTTGAAGACGCACAGTGCAGAGCAGAGATTCACGAGGCAGTATAAACCAAAAAAAAAATGAGCTAGAGCCAGATGGGAAGGCCTTCATCAGTCCTGGAGATATTCTAGTATGCTAAGGTACCTAGAATTTGGGATTTGGGGCATCCAGCCATTTTATTGAAAAATTCACTGATGGTAGTCTCAGAAAAAATTTGAGACTGTATCAGTTACAAATGGAATAGCTGTTATAGTAGAGAAGAAAGATCACTGGGCTTAGAAACAGAAATCAAGGAATCTTAATCCAGACATTGCTACTAACTAGTTCTTTGATTTAGGGTAAACCTCTCCATCATGCCAACTCTTGACTTTCTTTTTCTTTATTGAAGTACAGTTAACTAACAATATTATATTAGTTTCAGGTGCACAACATAATAATTTGGTATCTTTATAGATTTCACTGCATACAAAGTTATCATAACATATTGATTGTATTCCTGGTGCTATACATTATATCCTTATAATTTCTTTCCTTTCAAAAAACTAAGATCACAGCATCCAGTCCTATTACTTCATGGTAAATAGATGCGGGTAAAGTGGACACAGTAACAGATTTTTCTTGGGCTCCCAAATCACTGTGGATGGTGACTGCAGCCATGAAATTAAAAGGTGCTTGCTCCTTGGAAGAAAAGCTTTGACAAACCTAGACAGCACATGAAAAAGCAGAGACATCTCTTTGCCAGCAAAGGTCCGTACAGTCTAAACTATGGTTTTTTCCAGGAGTCATGTACAGATGTGAGAGTTGGACCATAAAGAAGGCTGAGTGCCAAAGAATTGATGCTTTTGAACTGTGGTGTTGGAGAAGATTCTTGAGAATCCCTTGGACTGCAAGGAGATCCAACCAGTCAATCCTAAAGGAAATCAACCTGGAATATTCATCAGAAGAACTGATACTGAGGCTGACACTCCAATACTTTGGCCACCTGATGCAAAGAGCNACCATAAAGAAGGCTGAGTGCCAAAGAATTGATGCTTTTGAACTGTGGTGTTGGAGAAGATTCTTGAGAATCCCTTGGACTGCAAGGAGATCCAACCAGTCAATCCTAAAGGAAATCAACCTGGAATATTCATCAGAAGAACTGATACTGAGGCTGACACTCCAATACTTTGGCCACCTGATGCAAAGAGCCAGCTCGCTGGGAAAGACTCTGATGCTAGAAAAGATTGAGGGCAGAAGAAGAGGGCCACGGAAGTTGTGATGGCTGGGTGGCATCACCAACCCAATGGATTGAGTTTGAGCAACTGCAGGAGACTGGAGAACAAGGAAGCCTGGTGAGCTGCAGTGCATGCAGTTACAAAGAGGTGGACATGACTTAGAGACTGAACAGCAATAACTTCTTTCCAACCCTCAAATTTCTATACAATTAAACAGGGAGGTAATGCTTGTCCCATAGGCTTGTTGACAAATGAAAAAAGAGAATGTGTGTGAAAAACATCTCAATCTATGAAATCTAAGGTAAGACTATTAGCACTGGCCTGAAAACTGCACAGAATATGACCATAGCACATTTTCTGGGCTTTGTGGTCACTTTGGTTAGCGACTAAAAAAAAATGGAGCTAGAGCCAGATGGGAAGGCCTTCATCAGTCCTGGAGATATTCTAGTATGCTAAGGTACCTAGAATTTGGGATTTGGGGCATCCAGCCATTTTATTGAAAAATTCACTGATGGTAGTCTCAGAAAAAATTTGAGACTGTATCAGTTACAAATGGAATAGCTGTTATAGTAGAGAAGAAAGATCACTGGGCTTAGAAACAGAAATCAAGGAATCTTAATCCAGACATTGCTACTAACTAGTTCTTTGATTTAGGGTAAACCTCTCCATCATGCCAACTCTTGACTTTCTTTTTCTTTATTGAAGTACAGTTAACTAACAATATTATATTAGTTTCAGGTGCACAACATAATAATTTGGTATCTTTATAGATTTCACTGCATACAAAGTTATCATAACATATTGATTGTATTCCTGGTGCTATACATTATATCCTTATAATTTCTTTCCTTTCAAAAAACTAAGATCACAGCATCCAGTCCTATTACTTCATGGTAAATAGATGCGGGTAAAGTGGACACAGTAACAGATTTTTCTTGGGCTCCCAAATCACTGTGGATGGTGACTGCAGCCATGGAATTAAAAGGTGCTTGCTCCTTGGAAGAAAAGCTTTGACAAACCTAGACAGCACATGAAAAAGCAGAGACATCTCTTTGCCAGCAAAGGTCCGTACAGTCTAAACTATGGTTTTTTCCAGGAGTCATGTACAGATGTGAGAGTTGGACCATAAAGAAGGCTGAGTGCCAAAGAATTGATGCTTTTGAACTGTGGTGTTGGAGAAGATTCTTGAGAATCCCTTGGACTGCAAGGAGATCCAACCAGTCAATCCTAAAGGAAATCAACCTGGAATATTCATCAGAAGAACTGATACTGAGGCTGACACTCCAATACTTTGGCCACCTGATGCAAAGAGCCAGCTCGCTGGGAAAGACTCTGATGCTAGAAAAGATTGAGGGCAAAAGAAGAGGGCCACGGAAGTTGTGATGGCTGGGTGGCATCACCAACCCAATGGATTGAGTTTGAGCAACTCCAGGAGACTGGAGAACAGGGAAGCCTGGTGAGCTGCAGTGCATGCAGTTACAAAGAGGTGGACATGACTTAGAGACTGAACAGCAATAACTTCTTTCCAACCCTCAAATTTCTATACAATTAAACAGGGAGGTAATGCTTGTCCCATAGGCTTGTTGACAAATGAAAAAAGAGAATGTGTGTGAAAAACATCTCAATCTATGAAATCTAAGGTAAGACTATTAGCACTGGCCTGAAAACTGCACAGAATATGACCATAGCACATTTTCTGGGCTTTGTGGTCACTTTGGTTAGCGACAGGACAGAAGAGCAAGGGTTGAAAAGCACCATGAGGCTCAACCCTGTGACCAACTAATCAGTTAGGAGAAGATTTTGGTGCAAAAAAAATCAGATGTCACAAGCAGTCTTAATTTTCAAAGGAATTTTGCCAAATGTCGTATGAAGCTCTTCCATAATATTTGGGGCCAATGAAAAGACCAAGATAATTAGAAGTGTACTGCACATAAGAAATTGAGCATATTTCAAATTTAAAATTCAGTCAGCTACTAATTTTGCATGTGTGTGTGTATGCGTGTGTCTGTGAAAGTGGGCATGGGTGCATTTAAATGATGTTTTCTACTAGCTGTGATTGCTATTTTCCTTTAGAAATGGATTTTATTTGCCTTACTTTCTTTAGAGTTAATTAAATACCAGAGAAATATGTTTACTGTCTCAGGTTCCACATACGTGTGAGGATTTTGTCGTTGACTTTGGTCCAAACAGAACACCTTTAGAAACAAAGCAACACTTAGCTGCTCTTGGGAAAACCTAATGAGTCATTACCATATCAATATTGCTATTTTCTGCCTTAATTCCCCAGATTCCTGCTTATCCAATCTCATTAAATATATTATATGTATATAAAGACATGCACATATATATGTCTGTGTGTGTATATATATATGTATATATATATATATATATATATATATATATATATATATTCCTTAACACTAGGAAATTAATTCCCAGATACTTTAAAAATATATCTCCTCTTGTAGAGTGCACAGAAAATCCCTGTGCATTTCTTTGCACCTTCCTATGAATTTGTAATTGCTTTAAAAATAATTATTTTCCCTAAATATCTGTAATACTTGCAAGAGCACAGGGGAGTTTGTCTGGAGCTCTGGTGAAAGCATTTCTAATGCCTTCCAAATGCAGTTCTAGAAATACCACCCACCAGATTGGGGCACAAGAGGATTTTCCATTCACAGGCCACCCAAAGTATAATGATGCATAAGGATTTCTTAAAAGTGAGTTTTCTTAGTAGACGTTATCCTTGATTTAGAAGAAAAATGACAGACATTACAGCTGAAGCCTTCTTTTTGACAAAGCCCCTTAAGAGGAAAAAAAGGAACACTCCGTGAGCTCATACAAGTCTTTGGATGGGACTTCTCAAAGTACTGTGAGCCAACCAAAGCACTGTTGTTTGGCATACATTTTAACACTTCAAAAATATTTACTGAATTTTTCTATGTGAGAGCTCCTGTACTAAGCTTGTGTAAAAAGTCAAAGATGAAGAAGGCATCAGTGCCCACCCAGTCACTGAACTCACCACCCCATCTCTTCGCCATTCTCCACACCAGAATCCTCCTCAAGAGCTACAGAGGCTTCCTCCTCAAGAAGTCCACACCATCCTTCCTCTCTTCTGTCCCCTTGCATCCCATCAATACTTCTAGTCATAGGGCCAGCTCATTCCTGGATTGAAAACCTATGCCTCAGACTTTTCTCTAACTCTTTTGTTACTTCACCATCAGCATGATTTTTTTCAAATTTTTAAAAGAATTATCTCATTGCTTTTAAAATCCTTTATTGGCTTACCATTACCTATGCTTGCAATTTTTAATTCCTCTTTTGTACAGGTGGGATAGTTTGGAAACAAAATAATACCTCAAAGCATGAAATATTTGAAACTGATGGGTATTGTATTACTGTAATTTATTTTATGAATCCCAGCTAGTTGATCAATGAGAACACTGAGATTATTAAGGTGATTACCAAAATTTCCAATCAGCTATGTGAATAAAATTTTACTTTTACATCAACCTGATGTCCAATTTTATTTCTGCACTTGGTTTAGAATTTAGAGAAATTTTAAAAAACCCCAATTCACATTGATAAATACTTGAAATTAGGAACAGGTTTTTAATAGCCATTTTTGCCACCTCATGATATTTTTGCAATTAAATGGAAATGACAGAAGAAGCTTTATTTTGAAAGCTGAGCAAATGGATGTGAACTTGGCAGCCCAAGTTAATTGTGTTGGCCATCTCTAGTGTGTTCAAACATAGGTTTTTTTGGTTTTTTTTTTTTACATATTTGAAAGGGTTTTCTTTGATTAGTTATTAAAATAGTTTAAAATATTTCAATATAAAATTCAAATCAACAACCACAAAGGAGAATCAAGTCCAAACTTCTTAGCATCTATGAAACCCTCCACAATCGTGTTCTTTGTTTTTCACTCTCCAGTTGTATATCTCCTCATCTTTATCCCCAGGATAAGGATGTTTCTGATTTTTGAAAGCACTGTGATTGTTCAGTCCGTGGTTTTCTATCTCTTGCTTTTTTTTCCCCTCTGCCTGTGATGAGCCTGGAGTTCTCTCCTCCAGGAAATCTCCATTCTCTCCAGGGAACTCAGCCACTCCCTCCGTGCCCCACCTACCCTAGAAAAGAAAATCTGTCTTTCACCTTTTGAGGCATTGATTTGGTTTTGTTTTTTTCCCTTCATCCTTCCAGACTTGAGGAAAGGACCCCACGTTACTCGTATTTGCGGCAGACTTGCACTTTGTCCCACTAGCTCAGCTGAAACTGTGGTTTCAGGATCCCCTGTATTTTCATTTCCCTGCTGACTGGCCGTAAGAGAAGATGGTGTGAGAGTCTGTGGCAGAAGTATATTAGCAACCCTTTCAGAGTATAGTCCTTTCCTTCCTTACTGAGCCCAGCACTTCCCAGCATGTTATATAAAAACCTGGCTCTAATGTCTAGTCCAGTGGCCAGGAAAACAGAAGGGGTGGATGCTAACATGACTGAATGCTGTCCTGCAAGGCACAGGTGCCTTCATTTCTTCAGGACAGGAGGGAGGGCTGACGTTCAATAGGGAGAAACAAGCCACTTCTGCAGCCCCGTGATTTTGTAAATATCTGGGATTTTCATATTTTCTAAGGCATTGATTTAGACATGTCAGGGCTTACTCTTCCTCATCAAGGGCCCTGGCCTTGAGGAAGCAGCTTCTCCAGAGTTGAAAATGTGACCTTTGCTGGAGCTTTGTTATCCTTATAATTAAGTCTTGGGACTGATCTTTGGCCTGCTCTGCCCTCTGTCTACAGGAGATAAGAGTCTCTTTCTGTGCTGCCAAAGAGACCCTCTGAATTTCACGTTTTGCCTTCACTTGGTGATTAATCACTCTCTACCTTTCATTGTCTCTGTCCAGGGCAAAAATTTCGCTCAGCAACACCCTTCTGATATCTGTCTTTGAAATATGATTGCTCCATCCCCTTGTAGGCCTGAGACAGGGCACCTGCCATTACATGCCTTCCATCCATGCCCCATCCCAGTGTACCTGCAGCAAAACGTTAACAATTGCAGAGCTGCCTCATCCCAGGGACTCTGAGCACTTCACCTACTACCCATGACAGGGTCTTCATCACCAGCCAGCCCATACATCATCCAGCTTCAAAGTCCCAGTTTAGAATTCCACAGAACACTCCTGACACCAGCTCTCTCAGATCAGGTTCCCTGCAAGGTGACCATGTAACCAAGATGTTCACCCTCTGGGATGAAGATAATCAAGGAGATTTGGTGACCATGGTGATGTCACTTGAATTGACCCATAGAACAACCAGCCACAATAAAAGAGGTTGGATGAGAACGTCTAGATGTCACAGCTTCATTTGCGTGTGTGTGCAGCATTCACACTATGACCGTGGTCTCCCTGGGCTCCTCCGGGCCGTGACTTACCGCAGCAGGGGAAATAGAGCTGGACTATTTCTGCCCAACTCTAAGGAGCAGACAATGCTCTAGAAGCCTCGTCAGCTCCACTAAGAATTTTTCAGGATTATACTACAGATTGAGGCTTTTCTTAACCTTACTTCTTTTCCTCTGTCCCTCCATCGGTGTCAGGCCCACAGCCCAGTCCAAAGGCTCTCCTGCATCTTCTTGCATCCTCGGCTCTTTCTGTTTCACAGGCATTTCCCCCAATAGATGCTTGCGTGTCTAATTCTCATTTGGCATCTACTTCTTTGACCCTAGCTGACACTTGAGTCCTTTTAGAACAACTCCTATCAGTGATTCAAGAAAGGAAGAAGGCAGAAGGGAAAGTTGCCTGTCATGCAGTTCCAGTAAAGGGGTCCTCTGATTTCACAGGAAGTTCTGGACCTGGGAGGCCCCTTCAGGGCAGTCCCATATTGAGACAAGAGGGCTCACTCTCATACCCTTCACCCCTCAGTCATTGGATAAAGGCAGCCACAAGAAAGGGATGCAACCTTGGGTGAATCTGCTCCTGTCAGCTGAGAGAAAGTCCCAGGGAAAGACTCAGCTGTGAGCCATTGGCAACAGACACTCCAGGAGGCTGAGGGAAGAAGTGAGTTGGTGCCCAAGGAGACAATGTGGGTAGCACAGAGCTTCTGCTTCAAAAAGGAAACTGAAAACTATTGTTCTGATTACAGGACAATGGCACTCATTTCTGCTCTTTGTAAAGGAAGGATATCACATTTTATAAAACTCTATCAGTTCAGTTCAGTCGCTCAGTCATGTCCGACTCTTTGCGACCCCATGAATCGCAGCACGCCAGGCCTCCCTGTCCATCACCATCTCCCGGAGTTCACTCAGACTCACGTCCATCGAGTCCATGATGCCATCCAGCCATCTCATCCTCAGTCGTCCCCTTCTCCTCCTGCCCCCAATCCCTCCCAGCATCAGAGTCTTTTCCAATGAGTCAACTCTTCGCATGAGGTGGCCAAAGTACTGGAGTTTCAGCTTTAGCATCATTCCTTCCAAAGAAATCC
>SJYX01021309.1:378001-448284 GCA_006410675.1 Oreotragus oreotragus | reverse complement strand
CACACACACACACACACACACACACACACAAAGATTCTCCTCTCTTCAATTACCAGGATTCAGCAGGCTGCTGGGCTCTTTCATTCCTTTTCCATATTCAGCCTTTTGATGTGTTGCCTGTACCATTCTTCCCCATGAGCTAACAAGGCTGTCTGCGATGAGAGTTTCATGGGCAGCCAATTATAGCACGGATGTAAGTGTGATCAGAATAATGCAGCCTACTGGGAGGCTGTCATTTGCAGAATTAAAGGCAATGCAGTCATTGCTAAAGGATTTAGTTTGGACAGGAGCTGTAACCTTCCAGCCATACTTCTGGGCGTCTGAATTTGATGGGTTGTTTCTGTGTGTTTCAGGTTGTTCAATTTTTTTTTCTGTTGTATAAGCAACCATTGCTCGTATTTTAAAATACCTAGGAGTAACGGTAATCTCTTTGCAATAAAATATGGATGAAGGTAGCCTGTCTCATAAAATGCAAAGCTGTGAAACACAACCGTTTGAAAATATATATGTAAATAAATGATAGTTGTGAATAGAATTTCAACAGGCAAATGAAGAAAATGGAAGAAACTTGTGCCATTCTCTGTGTATAAAAGCTAGGGGTGATGCCATACTATAGCTGTAAATTTAGAGTCTTCCAAATCAGAATATTTAACATTTAAGTCTACAATAACCCAGAAAGTCACCATGATAGCATGTACTGTCCTCAAATGTATACAATCAGAGCACCCATCTTTTCCTAGAGATGGATGGCAAAATGGCAGAACAGAGTGAAAAAGAGTCACTTAACTCCACTTTTGGTGGTGCTTTAGTCACTAAATTGTGTTCGATTCTTGTGACCCCCATGGACTGTAGCTCACCAGGCTTCTCCTTCCGTGTGATTTCCCGGGCAAGAATGCTAGAGTGGG
The DNA here is from genome assembly GCA_006410675.1 of Oreotragus oreotragus. Classification (NCBI taxonomy): domain Eukaryota; kingdom Metazoa; phylum Chordata; class Mammalia; order Artiodactyla; family Bovidae; genus Oreotragus; species Oreotragus oreotragus. The sequence goes on along the minus strand of SJYX01021309.1, from coordinate 447,379 downwards.
TTATCATTTCCTTCTCCAGGGGATCTTCCTGACCCAGGGATTGAACTCTTATCCCCTGCACTGCAGGCAGACTCTTTACCTGCTGAGCCACCAGGGAAGCCAATGCCTCAATTTATCCACAATGAGAACTCAATCCTGATTTTTCTTAATGTACTTCAGTCTTGACAGGAAAACTGATCTGATTTCTCTTAAGGAACAAAAAAAAGGAGCAAAAGAGAGATAGCAGGGGAGGAGTATGAGAAAGGATGACATCATCTATCTGCCACCCACCAATCCAACCAATGATGGGCTCATCCAACCAGCCACTCCCCATGCCCTTCAGTGCTGTCCCTAAGTGGCCAAGGTGATGCTAGATTGTGTTGGCAACGATTTATATCAGTTATTAAAGAGGACACATACAAGCTTGACACATTCGAGTGTGTTTTTTGACCATGTTGAAACACGAACAGAAGAGCTATGTGTTTAACCAACACAAGCAGATGTCAAGGAGTGCAAAAAATATGCCTCTTTCAAAGTCAGTATGTCTGTGTATTTGTGCCAACATATGCCCAGAACCTGTGTATTTTGAGTGGTAAGCATGAGGACAAGTGAGAAAAGGAATAACAGCGCTCTTCCCCCGCCCCCACCCCCAAAACGCCTGCTGTAATTTCAGTAAGTCGAAAGCATTTTAATATCACAAGATCTTACATCTACTTAGGAGGCTAGGAGATGGACATGTTGATGTGGGTACCGAAGGGAGAACCCCGAGAGAACGTGGGGATGTGGGCAGAGTTGGTGACCTAAGTCATGGGGTCACTCTTTCACTGGAAGGTGACATCAACTTTCCCTGATTTAAAAATGAGCTGATCTCATCTGGGAGGGGCCGAGTCCCCAGTTGGGAGGGGACTTTGGGGGAGCGGGAGGCTCTAGTATGGGTGGGGCGGAGCAGGGGGGTGAGGGAAGACTTTCTAGAGAGGATTCCCAAGCTGAGCCCTGAAGGGAGAGAAGAAATGGACCACACCAAAGGTGTGTGCACAAGGGCAGCCCAGACACGGTGATGAGAAGCTCGGACTCTCCAGCAGACTGAAGATTTTCTATTTCAGGGTCATGTCAGCACCTCACTAAAATAAGTGAACAGGAGGGGAAAACGAGCTAATCTCAAGAAATATCACTTGAGGGTAGAACAGAAATGTATACATGGGTTAAACTTGGAAAGTGACTTTAAAATAGAAGATAGAATTCAGCTAGGGATCTTGAAGGGGGCTAATGTAAAGCAGATAGTTTGGGATATTACATTGGAAAGGTGGATGAGGTGAGATTCCTCATAAAATGGTTGAAACAGACTTAATGATGGGCCAGGGGAATAGTCTTCAGGCACCCTGAGCAAGGGAGGACACCAGAAAATAGTATTTAAATAGTTGCTGTGTGCCAGATGCTGGACTAGGCGCCTTATACATGTATAATTTAACCTACAGCTTCCCTGGTGGCTCAGTGGTAAAGAATCCGCCTGCCAGTGCAGGAGATGAAGGTTCAATCCCCGGGTCAGGAAGATCTTCTGGAGAAGGAAATGACAACCCACTCCAGTATTCCTGCTTGGGAAATTCCATGGACAGAGAAGCCTGGTAGGCTAGAGTCCATGGCATCACAAAGGGGACACGACTTAGTGATGAAACAACAATAACAACAATTTTATAAGAGAGGGACAACTTTATAAGAAACAGACCATTTTCCATTTTCCCAATAGGAAATCGCTGGTGACAGAGGTTAAATGTTTTTCTGAGAGTCACACCCCTCAAGTAATACTGAAGTCAAGCTCTGTCTGACTTCTAGGAGCTAGAACCTACGAGTGAATGCCACTGCAAGAGTGATCACACCTGCATGAGGTTGGAGACAGAGTCTTTGCGAGGTGATAATAGAATGTCCTAAACGGAAACAGATTGGGATGCAGATTCTTGAAGTCACTGGGAATTCTCCGGACTTTACAGGAGTGCCAACCTAAACCTGATGCAGACATGAGCTGATGAGCTCATTTTATCAAAAGAGGGTTAGATGGGGTAGAACCCAAGAGACCCTGAGAGACTTCTGCAGGTCTTTGTTGAACTACTGGGAACTCCCTTAAAGAGAGAAACTATTGTGAGTAGTTAGCTGATAACTTCCAGTGTCTTAGGACATTCTGCTAAGGTGGTAATGTAATTCCAGAAATACTGATTACTAGAGTGAGAGGTAATTATGAGATTATCTGGTACACTTGGAGGGGAAAAAAGTGCCTAAACCAACCAACAAGAGTGGGAGGCGGTAAAACAAAGAATACTGGCAAAGACTATGAAAGGGTATAAATACGGACCATCCAATGAGAAGAGGAAAATCACTACGGATGATGATTCTGCCTTCCTCTGACCAAAAAGCAGGATGCTCTTTATCAAGTTAGGAATTTGAAAACAATGTATACATGACCAGATGTTATTAATACTAAGCGTATAACTTCATGGTGTGGTCCGTGCTCCAAATCACAATATATCCACTAATGAACAAAATAGAGTGCAGACAATAGCATGTGCTATGAAAATAATTTAATTTTTATCATTGCTATATTTTTGATTTACTAAAATTCCTGTTTGGCTTTTCAAATACTGAGTATCCTAACGTGACAAATTATCTCCATCTGTTTTATCTTTATTATCTTCATTGCATCTGATTTCAATATCCAGGCGCTTTTTCCAGAACATTAAGAGATGGTCTTGCTTCATTATAACCAGGCTATTGTTGTTCAGCTGCTAAGTCATGTTCCACTCTTTGCAACCCCATGGACTGCAGCACGCCAGGCTCCCCTGTCCTTCACCATCTCCCGGAACTTGCTCAAACTCAAGTCCATTGAGTTGGTGATGCCATCCAACCATCTCATCCTCCGCTGCCCCCTCTCCTTTTGCCTTTAATGTTAACCAGGTAAGTTATTTAAATTCCCTGAGTCTTCATTTGCTTATCCATGAATTGATACTTGGAAAGCATTTCATAGGGGTGTTTATGAATATAAAGAGAAAATGTATGTGAAAGACTTTTTGTACTTTCTTGCATTCAGTAGATGCTCAATGCATTATGATCACTATTAAAGTATTTTGAGTAGCAGTAGACACCTGGGTATCAGGTAACCCATCCATAGACTCATGAGAAATATTTAATGATTGTTTTCAAGATATTAAATCTGGGGGAATGGAGTCACAGAGTAATGTCATAAAAATTTTGATAGACTACATTTTATGTTGATGTTTTCTTATAGCTTTTTTAACGAATATATTTTTATTTTGCAAAAATTTGTATCTCCACTCCCTTTAGAGCCACAAAAGGTCATCCTTATGTGTGTGTGCCCAGGAGAAGTGGGTTTTCTTCATTACCTGTTCTTCTATAACACAGATTTTCAATGCTGACTAATGAGTGGCCCTCACACTAACATTATTTGATCCTATCCTACAAATGAGCACATCATCAATTACACAGAACATAAAAGAAATCTAGAAAAGCTTAAAAGGGGGGGAAAAAAGACAAAATATGAATAGATTTTGCTTCTTCTTTCAAATATGATTTCTTTTTTTAAAAATTGTCTTGTTCACTTATCTTTGGCTGTACCATGTCTTCGTTGTTGTGCAGGCTTTTCTCTAGCTGCGGCTCACCGACTGCTTAGGGCAGTGGCTTCTGTTTTGCAGAGCACAGGTGCTAGGGTGCTAGGGCTTCAGTAGTTGCGGCACATGGGCCCAGTAGATGCGGTTCCCAGGCTCAGTAGCTGTGGCCCACGGGCTTAGTTGCTGCGTGGCATGTGGGATCTTCCCGGACCAGGGATCAAAACTGTGTCTCCTGAATTGGCAGGCAGACTCCTCATCACTGAGCCACTAGGGAAGCCCGATTTTTTTTTTTTTCTGGTAGACAGGGTAGAGAGGAAGAAAAAAGGTGGCGTGTCAGAGCAGCATCTGCAGTGATATGCATGTGAGAACAGGCCATGGTCTTGTTCTAGCCTCCATGACATTGCTGTGGCAAGAGAAAATGTGTGTCACTGAGGCCAGAATAAGCCTCTTCCTTACAATCTGTCTTTGAATTATTTACTGTTCTCAGAAGAACAATACAGATCAGTGTGACTGACATCACAAGAACCAAAGACTTTACTTTCATGGAAATGTTTCAAAAAGTCACAGTGGATGTGCTAACCCAGCTGGGGACACAGGTACAATTTTCTTCTCTCCGTATCATCTTTTCTGACTAGGCAGGCAGCTGAGTGCCTCTGTCAGTGAGAGACCATTGTGATAGAAAACAAGGGGATGACTTGCCCCACACAGGATGGATTGACACACAGTCACCTTGGAGAGATGCGAACGCCAAAAACACAGTTGGAATTTTGATGAGTAACAATTATTAAATCTGAATAATTGAGTATACCTATTCTTAGGAATTATTTGACCCAATAATTATTACCCAGGAAAATTAAGTGTGTGTTTGAAATCCACATTTTATCGCCAATAACGAGCCTGTCAATTCCATCCCATTCGCCAGTTTTTCTTACAGGCTAGTGTTAATATTAAAAAGACACTGGAAATCAGGTCATAACCATATATACCTATAGAATCTATGGATTATAGCCTATCAAAATAAGTGACTACTTATGTATGGAATGTCTAACAACCTGATTCATTTAAAAAACATATATAATCCAACCAGATAGCATTTTACACCTTTCATTCCAACCGTTTCATGACAAGCCAAGAAAAAGCATTTGGCATTATGCATTTCTCGCAGCATTGAGAATAGGGGAGTGTGCTAGTTTGTGGCAACAGTGATACAGCAGAAAGTACAGAAGTCTTGCAGTTAGACAGCCTGGTTCAAATCTGTCATGATTCAAATCCATGACCTTAAGAAAGTTATTCACTTACTATTTTAAAGCTTATTTTACTCAACTATGAAAAGAGGGAGGAGAGACATAATAATCAACTAAGAGGGTTGTGAAAATAAAATAAGATATATAACCTGTGATATGTAAAATATGTAACGTGTTTGGCCCATCATGGAAGTTCAGTCATTTCAGCATCCCTTCCCCTATTTGTGTGAGAGATCACCAACTCCAGATTTGGATGCATGTGTCCAGACCACAAGTCTTGAGTGTTGTAAAGGTCATTGCTCCCCTTAATTCTCACAACCATTTTATTCTCATAACCATTTCATTCCCTTGGTTATGAGGAGACTGGAGATCTTAGAAAGAAAAACCCTTGCCCAGTTCACAGAGCTGGTCAACGATGGAACCAGGATTGAAATCTATCTGAGTTGGAGTCACTAGTCCAGGCTGTTTTACTTCACCCAACAGGAGGAATCTGCTTCACTGGACAACTTCACTAGAGTGCCAAGGACAAGAGCACTACATCAATAAAAGAAAAGTAAAAGAAAATCAAAATTAAGCCATTTAACTAATAATTCATGCCAAACTATATGTAGAGTAGAATTCAGCAGTCACATGGATTTTTCAAAATAAACTGATATTTCAATAATATTTTTTGCTTGTAGCAGCTACTTTATGTTGTGTTTCCCTATTCACTGGCATTAAAAAATTTTGTTATTGCCACAAGGCAACTTTAAAAGGAAAGCTGAGAAGAGCATCAAGCTGGGGCAGAAACAGACAAGTCACCAGGCAGATGCAAGAATTACCCAAAGCTGGCCTGATGCCGGAAACAGCTACAGCAGCTTTCATTTTATTTAGTTCATCTTATTTCAGCCGTCAAACCAGGTGGACAGAGGAACTGAAACAGAGTCCTCTAAAATTGAGTTCCCCTGCCAAGGGTATGATTCATCTCTCTGTCCAAGATCTATGCCCTTTCTTGTCCTGCCCCTGCTCTCCTAAGAACTGAAGGTCATCAAAAAAAAAGCAGGGTTGGGGTTGGGGGAGGGCGGGTGATGAAACCAAACAGGACCCCACAAGGCCTTCCCAGGTACAAAAATCCCTCTGTGCTATTTCCTGTTTGTAGGAAAAAAGGCTTAGTTTCCTGAGTTCTTAGTTCCAAAGAGCAGACTCAAACAGCTGAGGATTAGAACAACAGAGTCACTGGACTCTAGTTCCTCTTAAAGGGATATAGACAACAATCTGATGCATATCTTGGAGTTATTCTGCAGAAACGAAGACCTTCATCCAGGTGGAAGGTGGTGATTACATGCTGACCACAAGCACTAGACCCCTGATGGGTTGCAACCAGAAGGTAGATAACTGACAGTCTCAATGCATCACCCTGTTATCTCACAACCAACCAATCAGAAGAAGATCCGTGAGCTGATCATGCCTCCTATGGCTCTCTCCTCTAAAATTTTCATTACAAACACTTGCCTGAAAGCCAAAAGGGGGTTCAGTTCTTTTGAGTGTGAGTGCCCTGCAAATAAACCCTGACTTTGCTGCAAATACCTGCTATCAGACTTGGCTTTCTGCACTGCAGGCATACAAGCCCTTGTTCAGTAACAGAACAATTAAAGCACAAAGTTATCTTTGCATGCTAAGTTGCTTCAGTGGTGTCTGACTCTTTGCGACCCTTGGACTGCAGCCCACCAGGCTCCTCTGTCCATGAGCTTCTTCAGGTAGAAATACTGGAATGGGTTGCCAAGTCCTTCTCCAGGGGATCTTCGCAGCCCAGGGATCAAACTCACATCTCTTACATCTCCTGAACTGACAGGCGGGTTCTTTACCACTAGCACCACTTGGGAATCCCAAAGTTATCTTTAGGATTTTGCCAAATATTTCTCTCAAGAAGAGATGATTCAGACCTATTATATCATTGTGTTATTCACAAGGTCAGGGGCAGCCCTTGGTGACATGTTAGACCAAGTACTAAGACGGGAGGTCCTAAACTGACAACTTTCAGGTAGAAACACCATGAATTTTATTAGAAATCAGCCCATGAAAAAGAGCACGTTGATTTAAACTCCAAACCAATATTTATGAATAACCATTAAAAATAGATCATAGAGATTTTATTCAGGATGACCAGATAAAAATATAAGGCAGAAAAGGAAATGTTCTATATTTCAATTAATTTGTTTTCAACATGGGTCAGTTAGGATAGATCATTGTTTTTCAAAAGATCTGCACCGACGGTTATTTTAAAATAGAATAGAATAGAGTATATTGCCCATAGTAAGACTAAGTATTGTGGTAAAGTTTTACTTGTTATATATGTAAATGTGCAACTACATTTGTTAGTACTGGGTCACACTCTCTAAGATTTCTAAGTGTGTATTACAACAAAATTTCAAGGTTACTGATCTAGATGGTGGCTCAGATAGTAAAGAATCTGTTTGCAGTATAGGAGATGCAAGAGACAGGGGTTTGGTCCCTGGGCTGGGAAGATCCCCTGGAGAAGGGAATGGCTACCCACTCCAGCATTCTTTTTTGTTTGTTTGTTTCAAGTATGTAAATTTTTTGGTTTATTAAAAGGCATTATCCTGGGGGTGGGGAAGGAGAGGGTGGACAAATGGAGAGAGTAGCAAGGAAACACATACACTACCACAGCTAAAACAGATAGCCAGCAGGATTTGCTGCATGACTCAGGGAGCTCACACCAGGGCTCTATGACAACCCAAAGGGGTGGGATGGGGTGAGACCAACACAACACAGCAAAGCAACCACCCTTCAATTAAAAATAAATAAATTTAAATAAATAAAATTTACACACATTTTTTAAAAGACATTATCCTAGATTCCATATATATGTAATATAGTGTATTTGTTTTTCTCTTTCTGATTGACTTCACTCTGAATAACAGACTCTCAGTTCATCCACCTCATTAGAACTGTCTCAAATTCATTATTTTTTATGGCTGAGTAATATTCCATTACATATATGTACCACATCTTCTTGATCCATTCATCTATCGATGGAAATCACAGTGCACTGAGCTCTCCTGTCAAGGAGTCCCAGAAATGCCTACCCCTGACATGCCAGCCGTTTATCCACTCACATGCATATGGCCTTGCCACTCCAGTATTCTTGCCTGGAGAATCCTATGAACAGAGGAGCCTGGCATGCTACCGTCCCTAAGGTTGCAAAGAGCTGGACACAGCTGAGCAACTAACACTGAACTGGACTGATTTAGATAAAATCTAAGGGGACTTTCAGCTCTGAAAACCACATGATTCTGCTTTGGTCCAAACTGGTAGCATCCAGATCAACTTTTTGCAGACCCAGAGTTTCCTGGAGGTTGCTCAGGATAGAGATTGTTCAGGGATGGGCTTCAGAAGGGTTGATGTAACAGAGCTGCAGTCCACCAAGTCCAGGGCTGCTCCACTCTCTCCCCAAGCATATTTTGTATTGTTAAGCAAAGAAATAACTCACCACCTACGGTGTGGGCATATGCCCCCATATCTGGAGTCAGTGCTATCCCACACAAGCAGGGGAAGGGTTATTGAAATGACTGCACTTTCATGATGAGCCAAACACAGTATATATTTTATGTATTACAAGCTATATATGTTATTTTCTTTTCACAACCCTCTTATTTGATTATAGTTGAGTCTCCACTCCCTCTTTTCATAGTTGAATAAAATAAGCTTTTGAATAGTAAATGAGTAACTTTCTTGAGGTCGTGGATTTGAATTGTGACGGATTTGAACCAGGCTGTCTAACTGTAAGCCTTCTGTACTTTTCTCTGCACTGCTGCCTCCGCAGACTAGCACATTCTGCTCATCCCCAATGCTGAGAGAAACGCATGATGCCAAATGCTTTTAAAAAACACAATTTGAAACTTCGTAGAGATGACTAAGGGTTTTGGGAGCTGGGTGGAACCAAATATTCCTGTTGGAAAACCTTTAAGTGAGGAGTGGAAGAAGAAAAGGCAAGAATGTAGAGAGAATCGTAGACAGATAAGGTCCCTGATACCAGACACATCCTTTCAGAACTACATGCTGAGAAACAAAGTTTAAAAGAAGGGGGTGGGGGGGTGGTGTGGGAATGCTGAATTCAGCTTTCACAAAGTAATGAACAGCTGGAGTGTTTCTGCATGATTTACCCTAATGTAACAAGTTTGGAATTTTTAAGTTTTTGGGGAGGAGAGAGGAGATGAAGTTCATGTTAGTTCTTGGTTATCTTTGTAGTAGTTACCCTTGGACACCTAGGAATCTTCAGCTTGCAAATCTAGATAACTGTGAGCCGTTCCCTAGAGCTTAGAACATTAACATTCCCACCTAAGGACCTAAGGCCCATGGAAAGGGACCTCTAGGGTGTGGAGGTGGGTCTTGGCTTTCTGGGCACAGCCCACACCTCTTCACCGAGCACTGGAGTAGCATTTCAGTGAGGACAAGTTCACAGGAGAAAGCTTCCTCAAGCACTGAGCTTCTGGCTCACTCAAATTTCTATCTGGGGGTTCCTGGGAAACATTGAGGAGATGGGACAGATGTGCTAGCAAGCCATGAGCATCTGGAGAGTTTAGCTGAGTGGTTCAGCATTCACTCCAGAGGTCTGATGACCTCTTCTCATCTGCAGTGACAGAAATGTCTATTTCCAGACTGGCAGGGCCCCAACCCACCAGGTCACAGTTCTAGGCAGAAGATGAATGGTACTGTTACAGTCTTGCAGTGTTTTAAAGACTTTGCTCAGGCAGCAAATTGGCCTAAGTAAACTATGAAGCTCCTGAATCTGCTTCCAATGCCCCCGATGAGAGAGTTTCACTGCCCATGAGGGGAGGGTAAAGAGGGTATGATTCTTGCCAATCAAGAGACTAAATAGCAGCTGTTCCCATAGGCAAGCAGTACAAATGACTCTGCTTCTGAGATAGGCTTACAACAAATCCAAACTAATCTTTGTGAAACTGTGCTCTAAATGATTAGTGTTAACAAGCATTTACAAAGACAGTTGCATTATTTTCTCTCCTCAGGATTTCAGAGCCCAGCAAACCCCTCTCACCCCCCCCTTCTCCTTATTTTGTCATTCCACTGCAGCATCTTTTTTGCACTTCTACAAAGGAAAAAAAAAAAAAAAAAAAAACAAGAATCTGCACAAAGATGAGGCTGTTAGAAAAAAAGAAAAAACTTCATTCCTATTCAGGGCATGGACTGCAGATTCTACCCAATTATTTAGGAGAAATCAGTAGGTGACTTCAAGCCACAGGAGTTATGTAGGCAGACCAAATCCTTGAATCTATCATCTCTTAACATTGAGGAGGTGAGAAAATGAGCTAGAAGTCCAACTCAAGGTCTCAGGCTGTCTGTAAGATTTCTCTTCTTTCTGCCAGTGGCTTCTTAATTCAAACAGAGCCAGCTGTCCTAAAGGTTTCCTTCCATTACCCTAGTCTATACTCAGAACTGCATCCCACGGCTTCCAAATTCTATATGATCCAAATCTGGACCAACTTGGTCACTTTCGTAATCTGATAAAGAATTATGTACAGGTTGTGATAAATGATTGATTTAAAAAAAAAAAAAAAGGTGTCCGTCATCTGCCCAAATAATATTGGAGAACTGTTCAGACACTGGTTATTTTTATCTTGCCTCCATTAAAAAAAAAAAAATTTATGGTGGCAACTTGATAGTTGAGAAAAAGGAAAAACAACCATCGGAGGAAAAGAAGAAGGAAGTTCTGACTATTTCAATGAGGGAGAAAGGGCAGTCAAGTATGGCTGAGTCCCTTTGCTGTTCACCTGAAACTATCACGAAGTTGCTAACTGGCTATGCATGTGTGTGTGCATGCTAAGTTGCTTCAGTCATGTCTAACTCTGTGTGATCCTATGGATTGTAGCCTGCCAGGCTCCTCTGTCCATGGGATTCTCCAGGCAAGAATACTGGAGTGGGTAGCCATTCCCATCTCCAGAGGATCTTCCCTACCCAGGGATCGAACCTGGGTCTCTTGCATAGCAGGCAGATTCTTCACTGTCTGAGCCACCAAGGAAGTGCAGTATTCTTGCCCAGAGAATTCCATGGACAGAGGAGATGCTAACTGGTACACCAGTACAAAGTAAGAAGTTTAAAAAAAATAAAATAAAATATTAACATTCATTTTTAAATAAACAAAAGACTGGAGAGGTTAGATGAATTACTACATGGAAAATGTGCCTGCTCTCTTTTCCTTAGATATTCCTTAGACGTCTGTCAATATAATACCCCTTACCCTCAATCTGTTGCTCTTCTGTTCTGTTCCTCTTCTCCCCACAAGCACACAAAAAAAGTTTAAAAAGACACCTCAATGTCACGGTCCCAGCAAAAAATGTGTCAGAGAACTGTTTAATCTATAAAGAGCAGGATGAAGTAAGATGCCTGAGCTGTCATCCTGCCTGGGCCATTGTGACAGAGCTGCTATGCAAGCTCCTGAGTCAGGAGAGACAAGATCTTGCCCTTTTTTAATGTTTATTTGGCCGTGGCGGATCTTAGCAGAGGCACACAGGATCTTCCTTGCGCTGTGTGGAATCTTTCCTTGCAGGACACCATGGAAGGTAGGATCTTAATTCCCCAACTAGGGATGGAACCTGCGTCCTCTGCAGAGCAAAGTGGATTCTTAACCACTGCACCACCAGGAAAGTCCCAAGAATAATTTTTTGGTCAATATACCTTTCCTTCCAGCCAGTTTGGCAGTATACATGTATATATTGTATGTATATAACTGCCTCTGTCAAAAGAAATAGGGACGATAAAATGGTTTGCAGTTTTGATGTCAAATCACCAAAAAATGGTATGGTTTTTGTCGCTTAGTTTCAAGGCAAGTATCAGTACAGTGTAAACCTGAGCTGCTTCACTCACTGATGTCTTCTATTGAATGGATCTTTCATCATTCATTGGGGTTTGCTTCATCTCTTTTGACTGAAGTTTGTGCCTATGCAGTGCTTCTCTGCTTTTCACAGATGCTTTAGGCATGTCTCCCTATCTGCGGTTTTTGAATCAAGAGCAACCTGATGGCTCTATTCACAAATGCTCTGACTTTTTCTGAAAGGTTCAAGTACAAGGTTTCAACCAACTCCCTTTTACATTGAAATTTCTCTGGAGAGATCATGGTTCTGGGAGCCAAGACTCAGAGCAAGAGACAGACATAAAACCTATGTTTCTATGACACAGAGCCAGTCACTTTTTAATTAATTAATCAATTGTTCATCAAGAAAAATATTCTAGCCAATGAAGACATCTATCAGAAAAGCTGTTTGGCAAATTCTTTGTAAAGAAAACCATCATATCTGTGATTTTTATTATTTGTCCTAGAAATATAGACTTAGAAATACAGACATTAGTTAGAGATATGTGGAAGAAATAACAGATAAAAGGAATTCAACACAAATTTTGACGGATCTGGAAAAAAATGTGTTTTCAGTGAATATTCTATGAATGTAGTGAATAAAAAATTACGAATTTGTATGACTTAAAAGACATTTGCTCCTTGGAAAAAAAGCTATGACAAACTTAGACGGCATATTAAAAAGCAGAGGTGTCACTTTGCTAACAAAGATCTGTATAGTCAAAGCTATGGTTTTTCCAGTAGTCATGTACAGATGGGAGAGTTGGACCATAAAGAAGGCTGAGCGCTGAAGAGTCTAGTCCCTAGGACTGCAAGGAGATCAAACCAGTCCATCCTAAAGGAAATTAACCTTGAATATTCACTGGAAGGACCTATGCTGAAGCTGAAGTTCCAATAATTTGGCCACCTGATGCAAAGAGCCAACTCAGTGGAAAAGACCCTGACACTCAGAAAGATTGAAGGCAGGAGGAGAAGGGGATGATAGAGGATGAGATGGTTGGATGGCATCACCAACTCAATGGACATGAGTTTGAGCAAACTCTGGGAGATGATGAAGGACAGGGAAGCCTGGCCTGCTGCAGTTCACGGGGTTGCAGAGAATTGGACACAACTGAGCAACAACAATGTCTTAACGAGATTTCAACAAAAGAAATATGATATAAGGTAACTAAGACAGATTTTCCTTTTAAAGTGAAAATTAGATTTTAATTTATTTTTGTTCTTTGCTCTGTGATTTTCCCGTGTCTTCCTTTGCCTTTCTCCTTTAAAGGGCAAAGTAACAAAATTCCAGAGTCCAGCTGGACTTTTTAAATTCAGTCTTCACTTAGTCCTTCCTGACATACACTCTGATGTAAAGGGACACACCAGCTTTGTTTTTCCCAAGTTCTGCCCTTAGTCTACTCTCAATTAAAACATTCAGGGACTAGTTAGCCATGTAGTGAAGTGTGTGGGATTTGTCAGTGTCCTCTGTCTTCCCTTAATTCCTAACTTTTACACTTTTTTTTTCTCATTAGCTCTGCACTCTGACCACAAATGAAGGAAGGGATAGTAACAGCAGTTCAGTGTTTTGGTAGAAAGACCAGCTGTAATAAAAATTAAAAGGAGTGTCTTGAATAAGGTACAAGATCATCTGGGGTTTTTGCATTTTTGTGATTAAGAGGTGATTAAGCTGCATTCTACCATAACCACCAGTAAAATGAAGATGGAAGAACTAACTCTCTTGAGCTGCAACATCTAATTGAATTCTGAGGATAGTCCAAAACAGGCCACTGTGTAAAGAGATAAACCAGGGTCTTCTGGTTTCTCCTTTCTCCCTACCCACCTCCAATGAAGGGGTAGCTGCTCCACGTAAATTTTTAAGAACAAATTTGAATGTTCTTCCTCTACTAATAAGCACCCAGACGACCAAATACAGACATTACTCACATAATATCAGCACTGCTGAAACTACAAACACATCATTTTCTATTGCAAGCTGAGCAAGAAACAGTTATTTTTATGAATCTGCAGAGTGGTTTGATCGTGTACAAAAGGAGAGAGTGAAAATCACACCAGGGTGAAAATCATATTACACACATGAAAAAGATGACTTAACAGTCTGTGCACAAGTATTAGATATGGAATGAAGTTCATTTGAGCCGTTGGCTCTGAGAGAATCAGTTCCTAGGTAGGTTGATAAGAAGTCTAGGCATCCCCAAGGAGAGAGGGATCTGGAATTCTCAAGGAGTAAGAAAGAACAAACTATTTTTTTCCTCTACATTTCTTAGGATTATGTATCCTGCCTGAGGACAGTCTCTGGATTAAACCTGGTAATCATGTCATGAGGAAACAGTGAAAACAGTGTCAGACTTCATTTTTGGGGGCTCCAAAATCACTGCAGATGGCGACTGCAGCCATGAAATTAAAAGACGCTTCCTCTTTGGAAGAAAAGTTATGACCAACCTAGACAGCATATTCAAAAGCAGAGACATTACTTTGCCGACTAAGGTCCGTCTAGTCATTATAATACCCCTTACCCTCAATCTGTTGCTCTTCTGTTCTGTTCCTCTTCTCCCCACAAGCACACAAATAAAGTTTAAAAAGACACCTCAATGTCACGGTCCCAGCAAAAAATGTGTCAGAGAACTGTTTAATCTATAAAGAGCAGGATGAAGTAAGATGCCTGAGCTGTCATCCTGCCTGGGCCATTGTGACAGAGCTGCTATGCAAGCTCCTGAGTCAGGAGAGACAAGATCTTGCCCTTTTTTAATGTTTATTTGGCCGTGGCGGATCTTAGCAGAGGCACACAGGATCTTCCTTGCGCTGTGTGGAATCTTTCCTTGCAGGACACCATGGAAGGTAGGATCTTAATTCCCCAACTAGGGATGGAACCTGCGTCCTCTGCAGAGCAAAGTGGATTCTTAACCACTGCACCACCAGGAAAGTCCCAAGAATAATTTTTTGGTCAATATACCTTTCCTTCCAGCCAGTTTGGCAGTATACATGTATATATTGTATGTATATAACTGCCTCTGTCAAAAGAAATAGGGACGATAAAATGGTTTGCAGTTTTGATGTCAAATCACCAAAAAATGGTATGGTTTTTGTCGCTTAGTTTCAAGGCAAGTATCAGTACAGTGTAAACCTGAGCTGCTTCACTCACTGATGTCTTCTATTGAATGGATCTTTCATCATTCATTGGGGTTTGCTTCATCTCTTTTGACTGAAGTTTGTGCCTATGCAGTGCTTCTCTGCTTTTCACAGATGCTTTAGGCATGTCTCCCTATCTGCGGTTTTTGAATCAAGAGCAACCTGATGGCTCTATTCACAAATGCTCTGACTTTTTCTGAAAGGTTCAAGTACAAGGTTTCAACCAACTCCCTTTTACATTGAAATTTCTCTGGAGAGATCATGGTTCTGGGAGCCAAGACTCAGAGCAAGAGACAGACATAAAACCTATGTTTCTATGACACAGAGCCAGTCACTTTTTAATTAATTAATCAATTGTTCATCAAGAAAAATATTCTAGCCAATGAAGACATCTATCAGAAAAGCTGTTTGGCAAATTCTTTGTAAAGAAAACCATCATATCTGTGATTTTTATTATTTGTCCTAGAAATATAGACTTAGAAATACAGACATTAGTTAGAGATATGTGGAAGAAATAACAGATAAAAGGAATTCAACACAAATTTTGACGGATCTGGAAAAAAATGTGTTTTCAGTGAATATTCTATGAATGTAGTGAATAAAAAATTACGAATTTGTATGACTTAAAAGACATTTGCTCCTTGGAAAAAAAGCTATGACAAACTTAGACGGCATATTAAAAAGCAGAGGTGTCACTTTGCTAACAAAGATCTGTATAGTCAAAGCTATGGTTTTTCCAGTAGTCATGTACAGATGGGAGAGTTGGACCATAAAGAAGGCTGAGCGCTGAAGAGTCTAGTCCCTAGGACTGCAAGGAGATCAAACCAGTCCATCCTAAAGGAAATTAACCTTGAATATTCACTGGAAGGACCTATGCTGAAGCTGAAGTTCCAATAATTTGGCCACCTGATGCAAAGAGCCAACTCAGTGGAAAAGACCCTGACGCTCAGAAAGATTGAAGGCAGGAGGAGAAGGGGATGATAGAGGATGAGATGGTTGGATGGCATCACCAACTCAATGGACATGAGTTTGAGCAAACTCTGGGAGATGATGAAGGACAGGGAAGCCTGGCCTGCTGCAGTTCACGGGGTTGCAGAGAATTGGACACAACTGAGCAACAACAATGTCTTAACGAGATTTCAACAAAAGAAATATGATATAAGGTAACTAAGACAGATTTTCCTTTTAAAGTGAAAATTAGATTTTAATTTATTTTTGTTCTTTGCTCTGTGATTTTCCCGTGTCTTCCTTTGCCTTTCTCCTTTAAAGGGCAAAGTAACAAAATTCCAGAGTCCAGCTGGACTTTTTAAATTCAGTCTTCACTTAGTCCTTCCTGACATACACTCTGATGTAAAGGGACACACCAGCTTTGTTTTTCCCAAGTTCTGCCCTTAGTCTACTCTCAATTAAAACATTCAGGGACTAGTTAGCCATGTAGTGAAGTGTGTGGGATTTGTCAGTGTCCTCTGTCTTCCCTTAATTCCTAACTTTTACACTTTTTTTTTCTCATTAGCTCTGCACTCTGACCACAAATGAAGGAAGGGATAGTAACAGCAGTTCAGTGTTTTGGTAGAAAGACCAGCTGTAATAAAAATTAAAAGGAGTGTCTTGAATAAGGTACAAGATCATCTGGGGTTTTTGCATTTTTGTGATTAAGAGGTGATTAAGCTGCATTCTACCATAACCACCAGTAAAATGAAGATGGAAGAACTAACTCTCTTGAGCTGCAACATCTAATTGAATTCTGAGGATAGTCCAAAACAGGCCACTGTGTAAAGAGATAAACCAGGGTCTTCTGGTTTCTCCTTTCTCCCTACCCACCTCCAATGAAGGGGTAGCTGCTCCACGTAAATTTTTAAGAACAAATTTGAATGTTCTTCCTCTACTAATAAGCACCCAGACGACCAAATACAGACATTACTCACATAATATCAGCACTGCTGAAACTACAAACACATCATTTTCTATTGCAAGCTGAGCAAGAAACAGTTATTTTTATGAATCTGCAGAGTGGTTTGATCGTGTACAAAAGGAGAGAGTGAAAATCACACCAGGGTGAAAATCATATTACACACATGAAAAAGATGACTTAACAGTCTGTGCACAAGTATTAGATATGGAATGAAGTTCATTTGAGCCGTTGGCTCTGAGAGAATCAGTTCCTAGGTAGGTTGATAAGAAGTCTAGGCATCCCCAAGGAGAGAGGGATCTGGAATTCTCAAGGAGTAAGAAAGAACAAACTATTTTTTTCCTCTACATTTCTTAGGATTATGTATCCTGCCTGAGGACAGTCTCTGGATTAAACCTGGTAATCATGTCATGAGGAAACAGTGAAAACAGTGTCAGACTTCATTTTTGGGGGCTCCAAAATCACTGCAGATGGCGACTGCAGCCATGAAATTAAAAGACGCTTCCTCTTTGGAAGAAAAGTTATGACCAACCTAGACAGCATATTCAAAAGCAGAGACATTACTTTGCCGACTAAGGTCCGTCTAGTCAAGGCTATGGTTTTTCCTGTGGTCATGTATGAATGTGAGAGTTGGACTGTGAAGAAGGCTGAGCGCTGAAGAATTGATGCTTTTGAACTGTGGTGTTGGAGAAGACTCTTGAGAGTCCCTTGGACTGCAAGGAGATCCAACCAGTCCATTCTGAAGGAGATCAACCCTGGGATTTCTTTGGAAGNGAATGTGAGAGTTGGACTGTGAAGAAGGCTGAGCGCTGAAGAATTGATGCTTTTGAACTGTGGTGTTGGAGAAGACTCTTGAGAGTCCCTTGGACTGCAAGGAGATCCAACCAGTCCATTCTGAAGGAGATCAACCCTGGGATTTCTTTGGAAGGAATGATGCTGAAGCTGAAACTCCAGTACTTTGGCCACCTCATGAGAAGAGTTGACTCATTGGAAAAGACTCTGATGCAGGGAGGGATTGGGGGCAGGAGGAGAAGGAGAGGACAGAGGATGAGATGGCTGGATGGCATCACTGACTCGATGGACATGAGTCTGAGTGAACTCCAGGAGTTGGTGATGGACAGGGAGTCCTGGTGTGCTGCGATTCATGGGGTTGCAAAGGGTCAGACACGACTGAGTGACTGAACTGAACTGAATCATGTCATCTTAAAATGTAAATTATGGGAGTAGGTCTGGTCTTTACAAGGATTATATAACAATAATGTATCCTGCCTGAGGACAGTCTCAGGATTAAACCTTCTGGCTAATTCTGTTTTCTTAAAATGTAAATTACGGGAGTAGGTCTAGTGCAGTCTTTACAACCTCCAGACATTCTTTGGATTCATTGCTAACACCAGCAAGGGGATGGGTACTCTTTCTACCCCATTCTGATGTCTATGTCAGAAGCTTTCTCTATCTCCTTTACATTTTAATAAAACTTTATTACACAAAAGCTCTGAGTGATCAAGCCTCGTCTCTGGCCCCGGATTGAATTCTTCTCCTCAGGAGGCCAAGGATCCCGGCATCTTTGCATGGTTCAACAAAAACCTTTCAGCTGCAGCAATATACTCTAGGACTTTTCACTAGAAATATATTGTTAAGAAGTAAATATTTTATGGTTGATGTCATAATGGTGATTTCTGTTTTTCTTTTTGGTCTTGGTTTTCTGTATTATTTTAGATCAGTTGTTGTTAGGACTTTGTCAAGAAATGTATTTGAATAACTAATAACTGGTGACTACTCTTCTAAGAGTTAACCCCCCTCTTATAAAACCAAAAGTAGAATTTTATATATAACTACTTCCTCGATATGGTTCACTTTCATTATGGCATTGGAAAAGGTTAGAGAAAGCCACGGGGAGTTGTTTTAGGATTAAATGAAACAACATAAAAAACAAATTTGAGATGATGGCCACACACTAGATGCTCTATAAATGTTAGCTGTAAAGGGTAATATATTTCCAAAGCCTGGTGTTTCTTTTTCCTAAATGGACTGTTCCACTTTTGCTTTTCCATTTTTCCTCATTTAGTGATGTCAGGATGAGTAGCTAATTGGTCCAGCCCCTTTCAATCTTTGTCTATTTGTCTATCTCTGTCTCACTTTCCATATATAAAATGCATTATGTAAAGTTCAAAATGAAAAAACCAAAGTTACCAATTAGAGAAGAATAACTGCTGGAGATTCTTATCAGAGAAAAATACACTTAGTTTTTTTTGTTTGTCCCATTAGATTTTTATTCATATTTGGTGAAAAAGGAGGGAGATGCAAAATAGAAAATTAAACCCTATACTATTTGCATGGGGATACCTTTGAATTAACATAATGAACAACTTCATCATTAAGATAAAATGAACTTAGTTTCAGACACTGTAATCTCTGTCTCAATGTCCTCCATCTGCTTATTGCACTAAAGTGTATAAGTATGTATTACTGGGAAAAACTAATATTTATCTTGTAAAGTATGATTTTCGACTTGGAGGGTGCCTAGATTAAATGCCTAGTGATTAAAGGAAAATATCTGGTATCTTTCTAATACACCCATGTGTCTTTACTAACAATTGATCTGACGGAAAGTGATCACTTTAATATTTCAGGAGATTAGGTTTAGATATGCGTATGCATACACATGTATACATATACATACACATGTATACATATACACACATGTATACATATACATACACACACACATGTGTGTGCTCAGTCGTTCAGTCATGTCTGACTCTTTGCAATTCCATGGACTGTAGCTGCTGGACTCCTCTGTCCATGGGAATTCTCCAGGCAAGAATATTGGAGTATCTTGCCATGGCCTCCTCCAGGGAATTTTCCCAACCCAGGGATAGAACCCAGGTCTCCCACATTGCAGGCACATTCTTTACCATCTCAGCCACCAGGGAAGCCAATACATACACATACACACACATGTATAGACCTATCACATATCCACCTGTACCCACACAAACACATATGTACAAAGAAAGAAAATTATACCAAAAATACGATGTCCTTTTTAAAAAAATTATCAGATCTCACAGTTGATGTTTTTGGCAATACTATCTATGCATGCAAGTACCACCTGGACAAGACATACAACGTTTCTGTTACTGAAAAGTACCCTGGAGTGCCTTTCCAAATTCCCATTCTCCAAAGACCAGTTACTTTCTAAGTTTGATCACTGCAGACGAGTTTAGTCTGTCCGCGGAATTCAAATGAGTGAAAAAATGCAGTATGTTTTCTTATGTCCTTGGCTTCCTTTACACAACGCAATGATCATTTTATGTTGTTGAGTTTATCCTACTTTGTTTCTTTTTATTGGCACACTATATGAATAATCCAAAAATTATTTACCCATGTTTCTGTTGATAAATATTTGGTTTGTTTTTCTTTTCTGGCTATTCACAATGAAGCTAATATCAACATCTTATAAAAGACATTGTTTGGACATATGTTTTTAGTTTTCTTGAATAAATACCTAGGAGTGAAATTACTGTATTAAGGGTAAGAACATGTCTAACTTTACAAGAAGCTGCCAAACTGTTTCCAGTATGGTTGAATCACTCCTATCAGTGAAGTATTAATGATCCAAATGTTCCACATTCTTGCAAATATTTGGAATTGCTAGTCTTTTTCTTTTCAGTCATCATAATTGGTGTAAAATAGTACCTCATTATGGATTTAATTTGTTTTTCCCTTGTAACTAATGATGTTGAATGTATATTAATATGTTTATTGCCCTTTTTGAGAAATATATATTTAAATCTTTTAATCATTTTATATTAGTTTTTGTTTTCCTTTTATTGTTGTTTGCAGAAGTTCTTTATGTATTTTGGATAAAATTCTTTTGTGAAATCTATCCATTACAGGTACATTTTTCTAGGCTTAGACTTGCATTTCCATGTTTAATGGTGTGTACAATAAGAAGACTATTTTAATTTAGATGAATTGCAATTTGTTCATTTGTATTTTGTGGCTTCCGTGGTGGCTCAGAGGTTAAAACATCTGCCTGCAATGTAGGAGATCTGGGTTTGATCCCTGGGTCTGGAAGATCCCCTGGAGAAGGAAATGTCAACCCACTCCGGTATTCTTGCATTTCCAGTAGACTTGCATGTCGAATGGAGTGTACAATAAGAAGACTTTTAATTTAGATGAATTGCAATTTCTTCATTTGTATTTTATCTGAGAGATCTTTGCCTGTCTCAGAATAACAAAAATACTCCTCTATGTTTTCTGCTAAAAAGCTAAATGATCAAACATTAGTTATCTGTGTGTGGGTGGCCCTTTCCCTGGACTATTCTGTTACATTGATTCATTTTTCTATCTGAATACCAATACTACACTACCTTGATTACTGCCGCTTAATATGTTTTAAAATTATATAATGTTAATCCCCCAACTTTATTCTAATATTATAAAGTAATTAGCCTCCAATTAAAATAGATTGATTAATTAATTTTTAAAAAGTGGTTTGACTACTCAAGGTACTTTGTATTTCATATGAAACTTAGAATCAACTTATCAATGTCAGTCTCTACCAAAGCTGCCCCATAACTCCTGGGATATTGATAGGACTACAGATAGATGAACCTAGGGAAAATTGACAGTTTAAAAATATTGAGATTTCTGATCTGTGTACAGGGTATATCCTTCCATATATTTAGACTCTTTCATTTTTCTCGGATATTTTGTAATTTTTAGTGTACAAACCTTGAAAACTTCAAGTTAAATCTATTCTTTCATATTTTTGATCCCATTATAAATGGTACTGCTTTTCTCATATCTATTTCCAGTTGCTCACTGATAGCGTATAAAAGTATAATGGATTAATTATACATCGATCTGAAATTATGCAAGGATGCTAAACTCACTTGCTGGTCTCATGGCTTTATATAGATTCTACTGGATTTTCTACAGACAGTTATGTCATCTGTGAGTAAAGACAGTTTTACTTCTTTGCCTTTTGTTTCTTTTTCTTGCCTAAATGTACGGGCTAGACTCTTAGATACAATGCTGAGAGAAAATGATGAGAGTGAGCATTCTTATTTGTTGTCTGTTCCTTATTTTAGGAGGGAAGCGTTTAGTGAAGTATCGTGTTAGTTGCATGTTTTTCCTAGATGCTCTTTATTGGGTTGGGGACTTTCCATTCTATTTGTAGTTTCCTGAAGTTTTACATGAGAAATGAATGTTGGATTTTATCAAATACTTCTTCTGTGCTTACTGAAATGATGATGTAGTGTAGTACTGATTACATATAAATTTGTAAAATGACCATATAAATTTGTTAATATGTTCAAGTACATTCAGTAATTGATTTTCATACATGAAAGCAACCTTGCCTTCGTGGGATAAACTCCATTTGGTCCTGATGTATTATTATCTTTTTAACATATTGCTGAATTCAATTTGGTAACATTTTGTTTAGAAATGTCACCTCTATGTTCACGAGAAATCTCAGTCTGTAGTTTCCTTTTCTTGTAATGCGGTTGTCTGGCTTTGGTAACAGGGTACAGCTGGTTTGCAGAATGAGTTGGGAATGCCCTCTCCTTTCCAATTGCTTGGAAAAGTTTCTGTAGAAGTGCTATTAAATCCTTTGTTCTTTCTTTAGGTTTAATTTGTTGTTCTTAGTTTATTAAGGTAAAGGCTAAAGTCATTGATTTGTGAATTTTCCTCATTTAGTAACAAGCACTTAATGTTGCAAATTTTCCTCTTAATGAATGCTGCATTAACCAGATTTCACAAATTTTAACTATACTGTAAATAATTTACTTTTAATTGCTGTAATATTTTATCATACGTAGGCAGTCTTGATTTAATGATGTCTGTTTTCTGTGCTCTTAGTGGTTTTTGAATGGATTTCTACATGGATTATAGTTGATTTGCTTTTTTGCAGCGATTTATTGATATCATTTTTATAGTTTTTAGCAGTTTTAAGACCACTTAAAAATCATTCTATTTCCAAATGTTAAAAGCAAAAATGAAACCTATGATTTAATCATTTGAAATCATTCTATCTCTAAATATGAAAGACAAGAATGAAACCTACTATATAGAAGACAGTTTAACATACTTTTAGTCCCATGCTTCCATTTAGTAGTGCTTGAATGCATTTTCTATAATTTTAAATATTATTTTTATGTATAGTATGCGTACCTATTCTTTCAACTGTTGTTTTATGACATTTAGATTTGCAATATTTACAAAGATTTACAAAAATTATTTTCACTTCCCTTCACACTTCACTGGCTTAATTAATCAATCCTTTACTATGATGATTTGCTCATTTTATGTTTTCTCTTTTGAATCACTTTTCAGAAAACCACAATAGGTCTTTAAATAATTTTATTTCTAAAAAGTTCACACAGTAGCCCATTTGAAGACCTTGTTCTTATAGCCAAAAGTTAAAAACACATATCTACCTCTATTACCATCACAAGAGAAAAAAATTTGACTTTAAAATTTTCTAACCAAAACTTTTCCCCTCAAAACTTGGAAGACTGTCTAGAGAAAAACCTTCATGGCCTGCCAATGACTCTCTCAGTAGATGTTTTAAAAGAGATGTCTAAAAGTCAACCATTTTAAAAGAATGTTTAGATAACCAATTTGTCTTTCTCTCAGAATACATGTAAAATTTTTCTTATTTTTCATATTTCAAAATTTTGCCAAGATAGGTTGGAGTTTGGTTCCTTTTAAATTAATTTTGCTTGGAATGGAAAGAGCCATGTTGATTTGAAAACACTGGTCCTTTTCCCCTGAGTATCTCCTTTCGTAAATTACTGGCTATTACTTCTCCTTTTTTCCTTCTCTTTTTCAAGAACACCAGTATTCTATGGGCATGGCCTAAGGTTTTGCCTCAAAATCTACCATCTTTCTGTCCTATGACCTATATTCTTAGAGGGTTTTTCTGCTTTGTCTTGAAGATCGAAAACGTCAGTCGCCCAGGCCATTCATTCGGTTTCTTGCTCTCTTTGACAAAGATTCGTATTTCTGCTTTTGTGCTTATTGTACCCTTGCAATTCTTTTTTCTCTCACTCAGCTGCTTCTCCATCACAATATATTGTGCTCAGTTATCTGGCCTTCCTCTCACATGTCCTTCTGCATGCTACTAAGGCCTTCCAGGGTTTCCTAAAACCTTATTCTTGCTTCTCTAGAATATCACATTAAAAGATATGTCATTGTTTTAAATCTTTGTAATGATGCTTACTTTGTCTCTATTTGCCTTTTTTTTTTTTTTTAACATACCAGCCATCCTGGTAATCTCTAGCCATCCTAGATTTCTAGCCAGAAATAACTTTTTCGATAGAAATGTGTCCAGTCTGTCTCTAAGTCCAACAGTTAGTCTAGATACCCAACTAACACAATCCATTATACAGTACTGTAATAGGCTTATAATACTTTTCACACAAATAATATATTTAAATAAACACAAAAAATAAAACATTTTTAATCTTACAGTACAGTACCTCGCAAAGTACATTAGTATATTACAACAGCTCACATACACAGTCTGGCCTCGAGTGAGGAGGTAAGGAGTCACTGGCTGAAAGAGGGAGAGGAGGTGGGAGATGGTAGAGCCGAAGGATCACCAGCAACAGAAGAGAAGGGGAAGCTGCAATTTCATTCACTCCTGATGTTGATGGCACAGGTTCTGGTTCCTTGCTGAATTCAGAGGCTCAACATTGAATCCAACTAACCTCCCTTTTCATATGACCCTATAGAGCAATTCTGGTTTCCAGATTATTTTCTTGGCATTTTCAGCCAATCACTGCCAGAATCATTTTTTCTTTCCCCACATCTAGAGTCAGCTTCATAGACATGCATCTTTTCTTTAGAAACCAAGACTTCCAGCGCCCCGCTCCCCCAAATAAGAATGCATGTTCTCATCTTCAAAAGTTCACAACTTGAAGGTTCATTCATAGGGGACTTACTATAGATAGGCTATAACGTCTCATCAAGTTAGTACTGAAACAACTGTCAAGCATAGAATGTGTAACCCTCTTAGGTATGGATGAGCAAATTGAGACCCAGGGAGGATACAGGACTTGCCTATTGTCACATAATTAGCAACAGAGCTGGAGCTAGGGTCAAACTCTTATGACTCCTAATATTTCTTCTGGTCCAATCTCAGGTACCTGGGGCAGGGAACTGGGGCCGAAAGATGTCCCTGTCATTTCAGAGCCCTTGCTTCTCCAATGACCACAGCCATCGTTACCAGAATTGGTCCTGCGTTATTTCTTTTACCATCCCTTCAGCCCTGATGGTCAAATAATAGACCAGAACCAGGTCCAACAGCCTCTGCATCACCAGGTGCTGTTAGAAATGAAGACCCTTAGGCTTCACCTCCAACTGGCAGAATCAGGATCTGCATTTTAATAGGACCCAGAGGTGATTTGAAAAACACTTTAAAGTTTGAGAAGCATCCACCCCAATTTAAAATGCCTTTTAAAGGGAGGGAGAAAGAGAGAAAGCAAGAGAGAGACAGAGAAAGAAAGAAGAGAGGGAAAGAAAACGGCCACTAAAATGGTGTACTAGGAAACCAGGGACTTGCCTCCATTGTTTCCTTTCCTCTCCTTTTTTCCTCTTTATTTTTTCCCCAGGCTTTTTTTGTGGCTGTTGCTGTTATTATACTGAAGAGCTCCATGAGACAGAGAGCTTGGCAGCCTTCCCACAATCCTCAGCATGTGGGAATAGCAAGTAACAAAGTGTTAGCCCCTGCCAACTGGTGGTTCCGTGTAAATGTCTCTGTTAACAACCAACACTGCTGCTAGCAGCCATCGGAGCAAAGCGGCAAATCTGTTCCTCTCTCCGGTGTGGGAAACACCACCGAAAAAGTCACCTCATCACTTGATTAAGATGTATCAATCCTGGAAATTGTTGATCTAGAACACCGAGTCTCTGGCATTTAGTTCATTCTTGATTCAACAGAATAGTTTCATCCTGTGTCTTAGGTACTGTCTCCCAGTACTACAAGCCATGCAGGGAATGGTAGTAGAGAAACCTTTTTATGGGGGGAGAAGAAAAACTGTTCGGGGTCAAATCCTGCCTGCTGTCTCAAGATAGCCTTACAGTAAGTCCTTGCAGCAAAAATGAGAAAAGATGGATGGTTCTGAAAAGATCAGGGTCCCAGAGATCACTAATAAGAGTTGGAAAATTCATTATTTTGTTGTAAGTGTCCTAATTCTATTTTGAAAACCACTGAGAATTTTTCTCCATATCTGAGGTACAAAGGCCCCACCCCACTTCCAGCCTGTTTAAATGCATTGTTAAAAATCCCCTGGAGAAGGAAATGGCAACCCACTCCAGTATTCTTGCCTGGAGAATTCCATGCGGAGAGGACCTCATAGGCTATAGTCCATGTGATCGCAAGTTGGACATGACTGAGTGACTACACAACAGCAACAACAAAAGACAATTCTCCCTGTACAGCCTCACGCCCAAATTCCTCTCAATTTCTCCCCCTCTCACCCGCATAAGATGCAGTTTGTCTAGCTCAGTCATTACCCACATGGGGCAGGAGTGAGCAGAATTTAGTGACAAGCTGCTTCTTTTGGTTATGATGTCACATCATCTCTTTAAGAGCAGCAGGTAGCCCATCTTGGGGGATCACTGGCACCAAGAGTTGAACAATAACGAAAAGATTCTTCCAAAAGACTGTGTTTTCTTTGAAAGCTAAGGTGAGAAGAAAGAAGAACAGGATAACACCCCCAAGAAGTCATCTCATGGCTAGTTTCAATAAATACTTTCTAAATACTTGTAGCTGAAACAAGTGGGTTCCACTTTCCTCCCAGAAACACCTTCCTTGATTGAAAAAGGATGCAAATTTGCTTTTATTATCAATTTCCTGTTGACATTCAAGTAGAGCCATTTACCAAAATTTTGTGCTTTCTCTTTCATATTGCTACCTGGTCATGGTACGTGTATAGAAACGCAGGGATGACTATTTAGAATGATCTTTCTCTTTCACAAACATGATGAAGTGAACTGAGTAGCAAGACAGTATCACCTGTGGCCATGTGTGAAAATGAAAGTATTAGTTGCGCCCAACTCTTTGCGACTCCATGGGCTGTAGCCTGCCAAGCTCCTCTGTCAATGGAATTCTCCTGGCACGAATACTGGAGTGGGTAACCGTTCCCTTCTCCAGGGGATCTTCCCAACCCAGGGATCAAACCCAAACCCAGGTCTCATGCATTGCAGGCAGATTACTCAGATTACTTTCTGAGCCACCAGGGAAGTATGTACTTCCAGAAAAGTAATCCTGCCACCCAAGACTAAAGCACTGCATCCAAAACCATTCATTTAAATCTGATGCAGGGGTTGATCCCTGATTAGAGAACTAAGATCCCTCGTGCCATGTTGTGTGGCAAAAATAACACAAAGCAGGGAAAGAAAAAAAAAAACATTAATTTGACCTCAGGTGTTAAAGAGAACTGTGTTTACTTATTTGCTGTTATCATACTGGAAGAGCTAGGGTCCAGTATGAGAAGGAGGCTTCAGTGGCTCACTTTTTGGATCCTAAGTACACAAATTTGTCTCTGCTGGCACAAATTTCTTCATGATAAACCTTATGCTTTAGCCAACTGGACTTGCTTCCATGCTTAACCACAATGCTCATTCGCCCATTTCCCACAGATTTGCTCATGCCTTTTTCTTTGCTTGGAACACCTTTCCAACTCAGGACAGGACACCTCAATGCCATCTCTTCTGTGAAGTTTTCTCTGATCCCCATGGATTCTTCTTGGTTATGTGTACATTGCAACTTGTCCAGCATTCTCTCAAAAATTTTTCATATTACTTTTATGGCCACTTTGCCTGCTGCATTGTGAATTCCTTAAAGGAATAATCATGCTAAATTCACTTTTATTGTCCCCCTGTCCAATAAGAATGTAGCATACAGTGGCCATTCAATATATGTTTTGAAGTGAGCCCTCGTCTGAAATACTGAGAATGGAAATTCTGAGTTTGAGTTGAAGTGGAAGGATGTTTTTTTCCAAAATTCTGGAAGATTTGAATATATTATGCAAAATTAGTGATCAAAACTGTTCATGGGGTTCTCAAGGCAAGAATACTGAAGTGGCTTGCCATTCCTTTCTCCAGTGGACCACGTTTGTTTGACCACTTCCAATTTGCCTTGATTCATGGACCTGACATTCCAGGTTCCTATGCAATATTGCTCTTTACAGCATCGGATCTTGCTTCTATCACCAGTCACATCCACAACTGGGTATTGTTTTTGCTTTGGCTCCATCCTTTCATTCTTTCTGGAGTTATTTCTCCATGATCTCCAGTAGCATATTGGGCACCTAATGACCTGGGAAGTTCCTCTTTTGGTATCGTATCATTTTGCCTTTTCATACTGTTCATGGGGTTCTCAAGGCAAGAATACTGAAGTGGCTTGCCATTCCCTTCTCCAGTGGACCACGTTCTGTCAGACCTCTCCACCATGACCCACCAGTCTTGGGTTGCCCCGCAGGCATGGCTTGGTTTCATTGCGTTAGACAAGGCTGTGGTCCTAGTGTGATTAGACTGACTAGTTTTCTGTGAGTATGTTATCTTTCTCAAAAAACTGCAGAAAAAAAACAAAGCTTGCAAGAGAAAGTATGAAAGACCAAGTCCAGTGCTAAAAATCATGAGGCCATTCTTGCACAATCACAAACTAAAACCATCTTGGTCACAAAAAGCCACTTTTAAATGGGAACCACATAATTTAAAAAGACCATTTGTATAAGGGAGGGATTAACTTTGGAAAACAATTCTCTTGCCACTGTTTTAAAGATTTTGAATTAGGTGATTACAAGAGAAAGGTTTAAAGTAAAGGAAAAATATATCCAAATCATAATCAAATGAAATGTTACAGAGGAGGTCACTGAGTGGAATTCTTTCATGGTCCTACATTTAACTATATGGGATTTTTTTGTCAAAGTATCATCACAGTCAGTCTTTGGGAATGAAGGATTTTCTTCTTAATAGTAAACCACATTTCATCACAGAGATGGACCCCTTTATTTAGTTATTCCCCTTGACCACAGACAATTTTTCGTGTTCCATATGTAACATATAAGAAAATCAATGATTGTAGCTTTTCTTTATCATGGCAAACTGAGCTACAAATATATGAAATAAGCAATATTTCATATATTTAAAACAGTTAAAATCTGTATTCCTCTCTCAATGAACTGAGTTACCTACACTAAATACTCTCAGTGGGGATATCACAGCTAACAATTTCACAATGCAGTATAACAAAGGGACTAAAAGGGGGCAGTTTTATGGTGTGTGAATGATGTGCTTAAATCATTTTATAAACAAGTGCACTATAATAGAGGCTATTTAACTGTAGGTTTAAATGATATGACACTAAGCATTGTTTAAACCTTATTTACTTGGGTTATACTCATTTAGTAACTACCCCAATACTTATAGGGTTTCTCTAAGTGTCAGAGACTGAGTGAGTTTTCTACTATAGAGTTAAGGGTGTGAGTGAAGTTTTGAGGATTGTATACCAAGATGAATGAGACTTGGCTTCTAGCCTGAAAGGGCTCATCGTTAAATAAAAGAGAGAGACTTGTAAACTTGCAATTGAGCAAGAAAGAGAACAATGGTTCTTCTGAGTCCATTCAATAGATGGAGCCTTAACAATCAAGCTTATTAAGATAGGATTATCTTTCATATGTCCTGGTATAAAAAACAACTGGCCAGATATTAGTCTTCCTAGCTGAATCACCAAAGAGATTAAAGTCTCTAGCAATAGCGCTGGTTTTAGGAGAAAAAGAAAACAACTGCTTATGCTCATTCATATATTCATTCATTCAGATAACATTTAGTGAGTAGGTAATATAGGTTAAGAAATGCACTTAGCAGTAATGATATAGATACTGCAATGTAACAGAGAGACATATAAACTGACCACATTACAGTGTGGAAAGGGTTATGGTGGCCTACGGCATATCAAGGACAATTGGAATATACAGAAGAATTAATGATTGAGATGGCCTGTGAAGAGGCTGTCGTCTTATTCATGTCTTTAGTTTTGGAAGAGAAATGGTCTTTTCCTTACATTAAATTGAATGGCTTCTTGATTTCTTTCACTTTTCTCCTTTCTCTATAATCTTTTCCTCAGTTGGCTATGCCTACCAAGCTTTCTTATTTTCACAGATCTGCCCTATCTTGGGGTAGGGAGAAGATAGATAGTTAAGTAGGTTGAACTTGATATCATGTTCTAGCTATCATCTGATTTCTCTAAAGTATTTCATCTGATTACATTCCTTACATTTCACCTATATATGTATTACTTTCATCTCCTCTCCATTCATTGTTTTGGCTTGCTTTCCCACCACTGACATGACTAATTAAAAAAAAAATTATTGGAGTATAGTTACTTTACAAAATTATATTAGTTTCTGCTGTACAGCAAAGTGAACCAGCTATATGTATACATATATACCCTTTTTTTTTGGATTTCCTTCCCATTTAGGTCACCACAGAGCATTCAATAGAGTTCCCTGTGCTACACAGTAGGTTCTCACTAGTTATCTAAATTAATATGTGAAAGTGACGCATTAGTTGCTCAGTCATGTTCAATTCTTTGTGATCCTGTTGACTGTAACCCGCCAGGCTCCTCTGTCCATGGAATTCTCCAGACAAGAATACTGGAGTGGGAAGCCATACCCTTCTCCAGGGGATCTCGCTTCTGTTTTAAGCATAGAAGTGTCTATAAGTGAATCCCAGCCTCCCACTTCATCCAGCTTTCTTTTCCCCCCTTGCAGTCCATAAGTTAGTTTTCTACGTCTATGTCTCTATTCCTGTTTTTGAAATAAGTTAATCTATACCATTTTTCTAGATTCCACATATATGAGTTACTGTATATTTATTTTTCTCTTTGTGACTTACCTCATTCTGTATGGTAGTGTGTAGGTCCACCCATGTCTCTGTAAATGGCACAATTTTTCTGAAATAACTATTTTCTTAAAAACTGTTAATACAAATAACTAGTTATATACTGAAGGGTTTTCAAAACTTCATCTTCAAGTTATTAACGATGAGTCAGAATTTTGACTTTACTATTGAGGCTCAGAGAAATTATTTGCTTTGACAGAGATTATGAAATTACTTAAAGAGGGTGAGCCAAGATGCAGACTGACATTTACCTGGCTGCAAAATTCAGAGGTTTTCATTTCCTTCTCGTAATTCTTGTCTTCTGTCGCATTTGATATTTTTACTTTCCTCTTTGTGGACATCTGTTTTTGCTGATCTGAAATCTGTTCCTCTTAAAATTTGAAACAGCATTCCAGTATTCCCTTTAGAGACCAACCTATGCTTCTATTTCCTAATAGTTTGAAGCCAGGCTGATTTCAGTCACCCCCAGATCTAGAGGTAAACACCTGATATAAAAGAAAGCAAGCATAGGAAGTCCAAAAAATACATGTATGTGCTGCTGTTTCTGCTTATTTTAGGTATTGCATGTCTACATAACCCTGCTTCTTCTAGTGACAGGCCCATGCATCGGTTCTAAAAATTGAACTTGCTGAAAATAACAACTAACTTGTATGATTTGGTGAAATCTCTGTCCCCCTTCCACTGCACTATGATGATCTAGTGTTTGGCTGGTGTTTTCTCAGCTCTGGCCTTTAGCTCACAATTTACATGGCCAGAAGCCACCAGAAATGAATCACTGGCTGGCCAGCCTGTTCTATGTAATGACTTTGGATCTTCTTATTTTCCTTCTGCCTGCTCACATTCTCTACTTGGTCCTGGTGTCTACAAGACTCCTGGTCTTCTGAATTTTAATTTACAGCAATGAAATTTCATTCTTAAAAGCCTGAAAGTAATTGACTTTAGAATTCTCCAAGAACATGTTTTTGTTGCTTTGTTTTCTTATTCATAAACTAGGTCTGCCCACTCATGAATGCTTCAGGTCAGTTACTAACACAAGATCTAGCCTTCAACTATCCAGACCTAGACCTAATTCATTTTGCTAAAAACCCAGGCTAGTTTTCCTGGTCCCTCAGAAGAGAATTTGACAGTCAATAGGTTGAATTCACAGTTTCCTCTCTCATGTATGAGTTAGAACCTCAGAGAAAATGACCAGGTCCAGTTAATCTTTGGATTTCCCAGTTTCTAACATCATACTTCATACATGTTAACTCTGTAAGTCAATGCTGACTGAACTGACTAGACCTTATATATCTCAGGATTATAACCTTACAGTTTCAGTTTTTAACTGTGCCAGGCATTCTCTCTCTAACCTGGAAAGACTCAAGGTTTCCCTTACATATAACTTAGGGAGGCTGACTGAAACTGTGTATAAAAGTCTGTAACATTTTAATAATTCAAGTGAATACTATAAAATACATTTCATGACTATCATGTAGCAGAAAAAACCCAAAAGAAAAAGGCTTTCATTTGTCATGGATTCTGAGCCTAATTTCAAAGTTTAACTTTTATATAATAATGGCTGCAGGACAAAAAAAAATTCTAGAGTTTGGAGAAAATTGGTTTTCATTCAGATATGTTATAATAAAATCCTAGACAACTGGAGAATTATATGATATTGAAAGTGAAAGTGAAAGTGAAAGTCACTCAATCATGTCCAACTCTTTGTGACCCCATGAACTATTAGAGGAGATCTGATTTCCCAATGAAGATGGCAGGATTTCTCTTGCACCTGTTCCTAGTAATTTCTTATTTTGTTGGGTGATAGACTCTTCTTTTTTTTTTTTTTAATCTACATGATAAAAATAGGGAATAAAACCACAAGAATTCTGCTGAATCAACTATTGTGAGATGGATACTATGAACAAACCGAAGAGGGATGTATTTTGGCCTCTTTGAGATGATTAAATCATCCAAAAGGTAATTTATATTTTGCCTTAAAAATCATAGAAAGATTTCTATCTATATCTACTGCCGGGTAGGACAATTTGTCTCTGAAATGATTGTTCTCTGATGTATATTGTTACAAATAATGGAGAGTTAACTCACTGTGGAAGTTAATATTAGTTTTGAGGGAATTAGCAGTTTTCCCCTCCTGCATTCTGAATCAATGAGATGGACAAAAGAATGAGGCAGATGGAGACAAAAGCGGGCTCTTGGAGAATATATGGTGAGAACAGACTTCCTGATTCTGAGTTCTAGAATTAAGCATATGTTACCTCCCACTCACTCTGACTAAAAAGCAAGTTTGAGACCTTTACCACTGAGTTTTCCACAGGATCCATCAGGACAGATTCTCTATAGGCAGGCAGATCCTAAAAGCTAAAGGGACAGGAAGGAACCCCACTTGCCAGGTCCTCCTCTGAAACTCACCAAGCTTTAAATCATTCTACTCTGCAAAGAAACAGAAAGGAGAGAAACAGAGAAGAGAAAATATCCTTTCTGAAGGAAAGGAGGATCGGGAATGAGCAAGAGCAGTCCCTATCCCTGTCAGCACCACCAGATTATGTGTTTACAACTGGTGCACTCTTGAGAGTATCTGCTCTTCAGAAAAGCGTTTGAGGGAGTGAAGGAGAATAATAGAGAGCTTCTAGGGAAGTTAGTTCTCTAAGAACTAAATTAAAATTTTATTCTAGTGATGGCTTTGGCTTTGTAAGTCACTTTGTAACTCTCCTGTTTAATTTACCTTTGTACACCAAAATAATTGTTTTTTAACTCTGTCACAGAATTTTTTTCCCACAATTTTGGGTGCTTCAAACTATGCCATTACCTCAATAATAATCATTTCCCTAGAATGTATTACTTGGTATGTCAAATATCCTACAATGTTTAAACTCTTAATACTATTCCCTAATAAATATGACATTAGCCCTACTTACTATTCAATTTCTAACATTTATATTTGCCAGCTGAGGAATGAAAGATCTGCAAAAGGTCTTCTTAAATATGGATGCTTATGAAGAAGACTGAGAGAAGGAATGGTGAGGATGAGATGTGAGCTGAGAAGACTTTCCTGAAATCCAACAGAGAAGATTCAAGAAGCTTCTAGAGTATTCAAAGTTCAAGAAGTGGTCAAAATGTTGATGTTGAATGGTTAAGCAAAATAAGGACTAAAATAGATAACTGCCCCTGGCACCTAGGAAGTTGGTGCACACCCCAAGGAGAGTCCGAGCATAGTAGAGGGATTAAAGCAATCTGTAGAGAGTTAAAGAGTAAATGAGCTATAGAAATGGAAACCACACTACTATAGTATGCAGGTTTCCATTTTTAAAGATTTAGCTATTAGAAGAAGAAAGTACAAAGTGTTACAGGAAAGGTTAGGTTAAAGGAAAATTAATATTCTTTCATAAAAATTGCTATATTAAATAAACATACTCTATAAACTCATAGTAACTAGTAAAATGTGTTCTACTTAATAGTATCATATAATAAAGAACCAATTTCTGTCCCAATAATTAGAGTATGCAATATAAAATGGGGCTAAATGCAATTAAAAAGTAACATATGCAAGAGATAAAAAGAGTTCTGAGTGGGCCATGGCTTTTGCAAAAGGCTCTGTGAAGGGAGTAAGCCTTGCGTTTTCCTTAAAATTAGTTATAATACCAACAAAAGAGACAAAAGGAATGTTGATCAAGACACTCTACAAGTTGCATTTTTAAAACATCCAATCAAATTAAAACTTCCCCATCCCCTGCTCCTTTTTCAGAAATCCCAAACAATTGCTCAGACTCAACCCTTATTCTTCTCCTTCAATAGATGACCAAACTGAGAATTATGAGAGAAATGAGACATGGGTCAATTTAGAGTACATAAAACAGATTGAATTGGTTCATAATTTTTTTTTCTTTTTCCCTTCCCGAGCACATAATCACATACATAAGACACTGGTTTAAGCNAGATGACCAAACTGAGAATTATGAGAGAAATGAGACATGGGTCAATTTAGAGTACATAAAACAGATTGAATTGGTTCATAATTTTTTTTTCTTTTTCCCTTCCCGAGCACATAATCACATACATAAGACACTGGTTTAAGCACCTTACCAACTAATTTTGTTTCCTGTTTACCAACAGCAAACCTGTAAGGAAAACACCTCTATTATGTCCATTTTACAAATAGTAAAACTGAGGAACAAACTAAGTAAATTATCCAAGGTTATCCAGCTAGGAAATAGCACACCTGTGATTCAAACTCAGGCAGTCCGGTGCCTGGGCTGATTCAGTCAAGTGCTACTCCATGCTGCCTTTTTCCTGCTGCCTTTAATCATTTTCCATCTTTTTCAAAATCTAAGTCAAAGTAATATATGCTCATGATCTAAAACATTCAAAAGTACACTATGTCTTGGCATACTCACTAACTCTGCTGTGAACAGCTGTGTGTTTAACAATGGGGAGAGGATATGGGTGAGCAGACTGATGCAGTTTTCTATAAACACACGTCAAAAAATTTCCTCATTTTGGCTTTACTTCTCATTCCCGACCTTGCTCTCCATGAGTTAGGGTTCCATATTCTCTCTAGGGATCACTAAGGATATTAGCTGACAGTGCCCCACTCCCACCCCCCTAATCCCACACACACATACTAAAGCTCCTTCCTCCTTCTGGGCTACAATTACCCTCAGCTTCTATTTCATCTTTCAACTTGCTCCCATTTTCTTCCTATTACTAAATATTTTTTTTGAAATTCACTCTTGATGTCTAGCCCAATCCTCATTTCCTATGTGTTTAATCCCATTTTGTGTTCCTTTTATTTTTCATAAAATCTCAGCTTGAACTGGAAATCACAGGAAAGATTTTGTAAGAGATATCAGTGATATTTAACTATATTTATGGGCTGAAAACACTGATTTAGATGAGAAGCAGAGAGGAAAAATACAGGAAAATTTGAGAATAGTTGATAAAACAATTTCTAAACAGTAGAGAGTTGATTTAGTATATAAAGAAGTTGCTCAGGAAGAAAAAATCATTCATTCAACAAACATTTATTGAATTTCAACTATGTGCCAGGCAATGTCATAACCACTGGGAGATAGAGCAGTAAAGAAAACAAACAAGCATCTTTTTGACTGCATCTCATATTCTGGGAAAGATTGAAGGCAGGAGGAGAAGGGGACGACAGAGGACAAGATGGTTGGATGGCATCACCGACNACAAACATTTATTGAATTTCAACTATGTGCCAGGCAATGTCATAACCACTGGGAGATAGAGCAGTAAAGAAAACAAACAAGCATCTTTTTGACTGCATCTCATATTCTGGGAAAGATTGAAGGCAGGAGGAGAAGGGGACGACAGAGGACAAGATGGTTGGATGGCATCACCGACTCGATGGACATGAGTCTGAGCAATTTCCAAGAGACAGTGAAGGACGGGGAAGCCTGGCATTCTACAGTCCACGGGCTTGCAAAGAGTTGGACACGACTGAGTGACTGAACAACAACAACATCCTAGGGGGAGAAGACAGACAATGAAAAAAGAGGTGAACATACCAAATGTTTGATTGTGGTAAGCACTATGGAAAAAATAAGACATGAAAGGGAAATAGATAGTGATCAGTAGGATTAGATGCGTGGGAGCAACTTTAAATACAGTGATCAGAAAGAACTCACTGAGAAGAAAATGTTTGAACAGCAACCTGAAATAAGAAAAGGAAAGGCAGGCAAATAACCTAGGGAAGACTGTTGCAGGCAGAGAGCAACAAGGCAGAGGCCTAAGGCCAAAGCAAGTCCATCATATTCAAGGAAGAGCAAGGACAGATAAGTGAGAAGAGCAGTCAACCTTATAGGCAATAGTGAACCCGCTGGGGAAGAGCCTTATAGGCCATTGTAGAGATCTGGGCTTTTCTTTAAGGTGTAATGGGGCCTCTGTGGTGGCTCAGATGGTAAAGTATCTGACTGCAATGCAGGAGACCCAGGTTCAATCCCTGGGTAAGAAAAATCCACTGCAGAAGAAAATGGCAACCTACCCCAGTAGTCTTGCCTGGGAAAACCTTTGGTCACAGGAGCCTGGAGAGCTACAGCTCATGGGAACAAAGAATTGGATATGACTTAGTGACTAAAGGGCTTCCCTTGTAGTTCAGTTGGTAAAGAATCTGCCTGCAGTGCAGGAAACCTGGATTTGATCCCTGGGTTAGGAAGATCCCCTGGAGAAGGAAACGACAACCCACTCCAGTATCCTTGCCTGGAAAATCTCATGGACAAAGGAGCCTGGTGAGCTGCAGTCCATGGGGTCGCAAAGTGTTGGGCATGACTGAGCGACTAACACTTACTTACACTTAGTGACTAACACATTCACTTTACTTTCACTTTAGGATGTAATAGGAAGAAGACAGTGGAAAGGTTGGGATAGAGAATGTGATCTGATTTACAATTTTGACAGAATGACTCCAGATGTTGTGCTGAGAATAGATTGTAGGGCTCCAAAGGCAGAATAAAAAAGGACAAACTAGGAGATTATTACAATAATCCAAACAAGAGATGATAATGACTTAGCTGGCAAGGATGATGCCAAAATCTGGGGCCTGAACAACCAGAAGGATACAGTCATCATCAACTGGCGAGGGGAATACCCTAGAGCAGTGGAACTTGGTAGGAAAGGTCAAGAGTTTTGATGTCAACATCTTAAGTTTGAGAAATTTATTGGATATCCAAAGGAGATGTTTAGCCGGCAATAAGAAATAAGAGTCTGGCATTTAGGAGAGAAGTTTGNGAATACCCTAGAGCAGTGGAACTTGGTAGGAAAGGTCAAGAGTTTTGATGTCAACATCTTAAGTTTGAGAAATTTATTGGATATCCAAAGGAGATGTTTAGCCGGCAATAAGAAATAAGAGTCTGGCATTTAGGAGAGAAGTTTGGATGGAGATATACAGCAAATCACTGATAAATATCACCTCATTTTCCCTTAATACAAAAAAGAAGGATGAACCCTACTATGGACAGTTTTATAATGTAGGGAAGAGGATTTATTAATATATATTTTCTCTGTCAAGGCTGAGGCAAAATTATGTACTAAAAAAGAAACAGCTTTGGCTATTAGCCAGCATCAACTAAAGGTTTGCCTAGTAGCATTGTGAGGCCAGCTGGGCTTGAAAATCCTAAATTTGTGGCAGTTCTGGTTTGTGGTTATATAAGCCTATGTGGTAAAGCATGGAAGATATATGTTGAATCTATTAGGGGAAGTACACTGACTGAAACTGCCCACCCTGGCCAAGCACCATAGTAACCATTTGCATGAGTTGTTTTAAGACATGAGGTCCTGGTAAGGAACGTGGAATTAATAAGCTACCACAAACCAGAAGAGTTCAGGAAAGGTCAAAAGGCACACCACATGTCCAACGACCTCCCAGAATCCTCCTCTCTGGCATCCATCTTGGCTGAATAAAGCATGCACCACCAGGAAGGACTCTTGAGTCAGAATGACTGGCTAAAGACAACTTCCTGCAACATATCTATTCAGGGTTAGGGAACGACTGGTGGATGTGGAAGAAGAAAAGGGAGATAGAAAATTGATGATTCTGATGAATTGCTGACCATAGAACCCAAACTGAGCAAGAGGCATATATCATAGTGGTGATGAACTAACTCTCTTACTATATATATACATACTTACATAATACAAGAAATTGATGTAATACTGGGACTCAAAGGAGCTAGATACCATGTAACAGAAGTTATGTTTTACAACACCAAGATCCTTGATCACCTTCTAAAAAGTACAGCACTGTATATACAATTTATAGGACATTTAAGGAAGGAAAATTTTGCAGTAAAATTGGCACTTTTAACAGTTGTGAAATTTCTTTTACTGCTCATATTATCTTTGCTTTTTCATTCGAAACTGGTTTCATTTGACTCAAGCCAAAATCCCATGTGATTCTTTCTAAATTTCCTTGGAATTTTTCAACATACATAGGCATAATAATACAATTGTGGTCAGGCAAGTTCCTTAACAAAGGATAGAATGTCTTCTCATGGCATTCCAAAGAGATGACTTAGTCTCAGCTGAGTAGAGAGCAAGACAAGTAATGGTCTTAGACATGGAGGCTCTCTTTAAGCACCTCTAGGCTTCCATTGACATGTTTCAATGAGATAATAATCAATATAGAGTCTTTATTTTAGAGTCTTTGAAACTCCAAAAATTTAAAAGATAAATCCAGAAATGAGTGAATATCTTTCCTATCATGCTTCTAAAATACTGGGGTATCTATAAATTTATAACAGTTGGGTAATGAGAAGGAATTCTCAAATTACATCATGAAGCTCACAGTCTAGCATTAACAAAAACCAGCTCTGGCTGCTTTAAGTCAAAAGGGGACCATATTTGAAGGAGGCCCAATGAAATAGAAATACAAACAAGAGGTGAACAATGGATCTTGGGGAGGGTAAGAATCAGGGTGGACTGGGAACTAGGAGGCAGAATTCACGAGTCTGCTTTAGACAGCTGCTGTCAACACGGCAGAGTTCCAGTTCCCTGAGGCTGTATATCTCTTTGTTTAAATTCTTAGCAGAATGAAACCAAATAGTCAGCCTAAGTTAAACGCTCACCCCTGGATCAAGGGCAGGATGGAGGGGTAATTAAGTTTAGAAATAGAGATATGGTTCTGAGAGACCATTCCTGTGTCCTGGGGACAAAGAAAGGGAACTCTTGAACCAAAGAGCCATTAGAAGTTTATGCTACTGAGAAAGACAGGCAATAAGCCAAGGAACTTTAAAGGTGAAGACTAAGAAAGGAAAGAAGAGAATGTTAAAGAAAAATAGATAACAAAGAGAATTAAAGTGATCTAAGTATCAGGGAAAAAGATGGCACCTAAACTTAGATGCACATAGTGACTTGCAGCCATGAAATTAAAAGACATTTACTCCTTGGAAGGAAAGTTTGACCAACCTAGACAGCATTTTTAAAAGCAGAGACATTACTTTGCCAACAAAGGTCTGTCTAGTCAAGGCTATGGTTTTTCCAGTAGTCATGTACAGATGTGAGAGCTGGACTATAAAGAAAGCCAAGTGCTGAGGAATTGATCCTTTTGAACTGTGGTGTTGGAGAAGACTCTTGAGAGTCCCTTGGACTGCAAGGAGATCCAACCAGTTCATCCTAAAGGAAATCAGTCCTGAATATTCATTGGAAGGACTTATGTTGAAGCTGAAACTCCAATACTTTGGCCACCTGATGTGAAGAACTGACTCATTGGAAAAGGCCTTGATGCTCAGAAAGATTGAAGGTGGGAGGAGAAGGGGATGACAGAGGATGAGATGGTTGGATGGCATCACTGACTCAATGGGCATGAGTTTGAGTAAACTCTGGGAGTTGATGATGGACAGGGAGGCCTGGAGTACTGCAGTCCATGGAGTCGCAAAGAGTTGGACATGACTAAGTGACTGAACTGAACTGCAACTGAGATGAGAAGGATAAGGGAGGGTTGAGTCCAAGAGGAAAGAGCATGTTCAAGGAAGGATATCAGCATGTGCAAAGAGTTTCGAAGTAAGAAGGAGAGGGACATTTTACCCGCTGGTAGATGATAGTATCTTCTTCGTGGGTAACAGCCTTGTCTGTATCAAAGAGGTAAATTTCATTGGTAAACCAATGAAGTTATGAGCCATACTATGTAGGGGTACCCAAAGATGAATGGGTCATAGTGCCTAGTTCTGATTAAACATGGTCCACAGAAGGAGAAATGGTAAACCACTCTAGTATTCTTGCAAGGAGAACTCCATGAACAGCATGAAAATTCAAAAAACATGACACTGGAATATGAGCCTCCCAGGTTAGAAGGTGTCCAAAAAGCTAAGGAAGAAGAGCAGAGGGAATTACTAATAGCTCCAGAAAGAATGAAGCAGCTGGGCCAAAGTGGAAATGATGCTCAGTTGTGAATGTGGGTGGTGTGAAAGTGAAGTCCAGTGTTGTAAAGAACAATATTGCCTAGGAACTGGAATGTTAGGCCCATGAACCAAGGTAAGTTGGAGGTGGTCAAGTAAGAGTAAACATGAACATCTTAGGAATCGGTGAGGTAAAATGGATGGGAATAGATGAATATAATTCAGATGACCATCATACCTACTACTGCAGGCAAGAATCCCTTGGAAGAAATGGAGTAGCCCTCATAGTCAACAAGAGAGTCCAAAAGGCAGTACTTGGATGCAATTTCAAAAATAATAGAATGATCTCAGTTCGTTTCCAAGGTAAACCATTCAACATCACAGTAATCCAGGTCTATGTTCCAACCACTAATGCTGAAAAAGGTGAAGCTGACCAGTTCTGTGAAGACCTATAAGACTTTCTAGAACTAACACCAAAAAAAGATATCTTTTTCATCACAGGGGATTCAAATGCAAAAATAGGAAGTTAAGAGATACCCAGAATAACAAGGCAATAACTAACATGAGTTTTGTGAAGAGAACTCTCTGATCACAACAAACACCCTTTTCCAAAACCCAAGAGACGACTCTATAAATGGACATCACCAGATGATCAATACTGAAACCAGATTGATTATGTTCTTTGCAGCCAAAGATGGAGAAGTTCTACACAGCTAGCAAAAACAAGACCCAGAGCTGACTGTGGTTCAGATAATGAGCTCCTTATTGCAAAATTCAGTCTTAAACTGAAGGAAGTAGGGAAAACCACTAGACCATTCAGATATAACCTAAATAAAATCTCTTATGATTATACAGTGGAGGTGAATAATAGAGTCAAAGGATTAGATTTGGTAGACAGAGTGCCTGAAGAACTGTGGACAGAGGTATGTAACACTGTACAGGAGGCAGTGACCAAAGTCATCCCAAATAAAAAGATGAAAGAAGGCAAAGTGGTGATTTGAGGAGGCTTTACAAATAGCTGAGAAAAGAAGAGAAATGAAAAGCAAGGGAGAAAGGAAAAGATTTACCCAACTGAATGCAGAGTTCCAGAGAACAGTAAGGAGAAATAAGAAGGCCTTCTTCAATTAGCAAGGCAAAGAAATAGAGGAAAACAACAGAATGGGAAAGACTTGAGATGTTTTCAAGAAAATTGGAGACATCAAGGGAACATTTCATACAAGGATGGGCATGGTGAAGGTCAGAAAGAGCGAGGACCTAAAAGAAACAGAAGAGATTAAAAAGATGTGGAAAGAATACATAGAGCTATACAGAATAGTTCTTAATGACCTGGATAAAACAGAATAGTGTGGTCACTCACTGAGAACTGGATATGCTGCAGTGTGAGGTCAAGTTGGCCTTAAATACTACTACAAATGAACTTAGAGGAGGTGACATAGTTCCAGCCGAGCTATTTAAAATCTAAAAGATAATGCTGGTAAGTGCTGCACTCAGTATGTCAGCAAATTTGTAAAACTCAGCAGTGGCCACAGGATTGGAAAAGGTCAGTTTTCATTTCAATCCCAAAGAAGGGCAATGTCAAAGAATGTTCAAACATTCTTTGTGCAGTAGCATAATTGCTCTCATTTCACATGTTAGCAAGATTATGCTCAAAATCCTTCAAGCTAGGCTTCAGTAGTATGTGAACTGAGAACTTCCAAAAGTACAAGCTGGGTTTCGAAGAGGCAGAAGAACCAGAGACCAATTGCCAACATTTGTTGCATCATGGAGAAAGCAAGGGAATTCCATGAAACCATCTACTTCTGCTTCATTGACCAAGCTAAAGCCTTTGATTGTGTGATCATAACAAACTGTAGAAAATTCTAAGAGAGATTGGAGTACCAGACCACCTTTCCTGTTTCCAAAGAAACCTGTATGCAGGCCAAGAGGTAATAGTTAGAATCAAACATAGAACAGCTGCTGCTGCTGCTAAGACACTTCAGTCATGTCTGACTCTGTGCGGCCCCATAGATGACAGCCCACCAGG
The DNA here is from genome assembly GCA_006410675.1 of Oreotragus oreotragus. Classification (NCBI taxonomy): domain Eukaryota; kingdom Metazoa; phylum Chordata; class Mammalia; order Artiodactyla; family Bovidae; genus Oreotragus; species Oreotragus oreotragus. The sequence goes on along the minus strand of SJYX01021309.1, from coordinate 404,842 downwards.
CTCCCCCGTCCCTGGGATTCTCCAGGCAAGAACACTGGAGTGGGNGATTGGAGTACCAGACCACCTTTCCTGTTTCCAAAGAAACCTGTATGCAGGCCAAGAGGTAATAGTTAGAATCAAACATAGAACAGCTGCTGCTGCTGCTAAGACACTTCAGTCATGTCTGACTCTGTGCGGCCCCATAGATGACAGCCCACCAGGCTCCCCCGTCCCTGGGATTCTCCAGGCAAGAACACTGGAGTGGGTTGCCACTTCCTTCTCCAATGCATGCAAGTTAAAAGTGAAAGTGAAGTCGCTCAGCTGTGCCTGACTCTTCGAGACCCCATGGACTGTAGCCTGCCAGGCTCCTCCATCCATGGGATTTTTCCAGGCAAGAGTACTGGAGTGGGTTGCCCTTTCCTTCTCCACTTGGAATGGCTAACTGGTTCAAAACTCGGAAATGAGTACAAGGCTGTATATTGTCATCCTGCTTATTTAACTTATATGCAGAGTACATCATGTGAAATACCAGGCTGGAAGAATCACCAACTGGAATTAAGACTGCTGGTAGAAATATCAATAACCTCAGATATGTAGATGATACCACTCTAACGGCAGAAATGGAAGAGGAACTAAAGTGCCTCTTGATGAGCATGAAAAAGGAGAGTGAAAAAGCTCTCTTGAAACTCAACATTCAAGAACACGAAGATCATGGCATCTGGTCTCATCACTTCATGTCAAATAGAAGGGGAAAATGTTGAAGCAGTGACAGATTTTATTTTTCTGGGCTCTAACATAACTGTGGATGGTAACTGCAGCCATGAAATTAAAAGACGCTTGCTCCTTGGAAGGAAAGCTATGACAAAACTAGATAGCATATTAAAAAGTAGAGGCATCAGTTTCCAACCACGGTCCATATAAGTCAAAGCTATGGTTTTTCCAGTAGCCATTTACAGGTGTGAGAGTTAGTCAATAAAGGGGGTCAAGGAAATTATGCTTTTGAATTGTGGTGCTAAAGAAGACTCTTGAGAGTCACTTGGGCTTCAAGAATGTTAAACCAGTCAATCCTAAAGGAAATCAAACCTGAATATTCATTGGAAGGACTGTTGCTGAAGTTGAAGCTCCAATAATTTGGCCACCTGATGTGAAGAGCTGACTTACTGGAAAAGTCTTGATGCTGGGAAAGATTGAAGGCAAACAGAGAAGAAAGGGGAAGAAGATAAGATGGTTAGGTAGAATCACAGACTCAACCAACATAAATTTCAGCAAACTCCAGGAGATAGTGGAGGACAGTGGAGCCTGGCATGCTGCAGTCCACGGGGTCACAAAGGGTCAGACGTGACCTAGCAACTGAACAACAACAGATGTAAACCCAGAACAGAGTAAAGTGATATGAAAGGGGGAAGTTAGTGAAAAGCAACCTGTATCATGTAAAGGATGTTGGACTTGATTCTGTAAGCAATAAGGAGCTGTAAGAGTAGCTGACCGGATCAGATACAGCTTTTTAAAGATAATCCTAGCTGCTGCTGATTTAGTCACAATGACCTGTGGGCCACTAGGCACTGAAGGATGAAGGGCTTTAGAATCAGAGTGTGGGGTTAGAGGCTTTGTGCCACTAGCTGATTGTATGATGTTAAAGAAGAAGCTTAACTGTCTGAATCTTAATTTTAGATTAATTAGCATATGGAAAATGCAAATACCAACACCTGTCTTTCAAGGTCATAGTAACTCTTAATAAGCATAAAGTCTGGAACATGCAAACAATAGGTAGCAGTTATCGTTACTTCTCATATTATTGTCTTTTTTATTTTTTATAATGTCACTTAGTTTTCCCTCATCTTGATTTGGTTGAAATTTATTGGATATTTATTGTATGTCATGCAAAGATGAATATTTTACAAGCATTTTCTCATCTAATCTTCAAAACACTCCTCTAGGCCAAGTACTGGGGCCTCCCAGGTGACTCAGTAGGTAGAGATTCTGCCTGCAATGTCAGAGACGCAGGAGACGTGGATTTGATCCCTGAGTCAAGAAGATATCCTGGAGGAGGCCATGGCAACCCACACTCTAGTATTCTTGCCTGGAGAATCCCATGGACTGAGGGGTCTGGTGGGCTACAGTCCATACGGTCACAAAGAGTAGGACATGACAGCCACTGGGCATGAGGTCAAGTACTAATGTTCTCCCTTTTTTGAAGTGATAGATACTAAAATGTACAGATTTGAGCAAGTTGGTCAATATCAGACATTTAGAAAAAGAACTATAGGCTCCTTGAGAGCAGAAACAAGTTTTAAGTTTCTACCGCAGGGTCTAGCCTAGTACAATAGGCAGTGGATAATCATTTTGTATTGGATCAAAAGTGAAAGTGAAGTCACTCAGTCATGTCTTACTCTGTGACCCCATGGACGGTAGCCTACCAGGCTCCTCAGTCCATGGAATTTTCCAGGCAAGAGTACTGGAGTGGGTTGCCATTTCCTTCTCCAGGGGATCTTCCCAACCCAGGGACTGAACCTGGGTCTCCCGCATTCCAGGGAGATGCTTTACCATCTGAGCCACCAGGGAAGCTCCTGGTGGGGTATTGGATGAAATTCTCATTTAAAATTTCAGATAATGTAAAGAACCCACGTAAAAGTCCATAAGAGAGTTAGAGAAATAACTTCTAAAAATATTTTGTTGAAATACAGTTGATTTACAATGTTGTATTAGTTGCAGGTAAACAGCAAGAAATAACTTTGGAAGTAACAGCACAAAAATACATTTTGGTCTATTTTTTTTATTTTGACTATACGGATTAGTGTATCAGGTAGCTGTTCCTGAGGAAGAGATCAGTCTAAAACAGTAACTTAAAACAATAGCTGTTTATTATAATTCACAATCCAGTAGGTAGTCTTTGTGGTTCTTCTAATCAGTACCAGCTTGACTGATCTTTGCTGGGTTTTGCCATGCAGCTGTGGGCAGCTGGCCAGTTGGCTGGCAGCTAGATAATCCAGTACGGTGTATTAGTTTCCTTTGCTGTTCTAAATATTGCCACAAACTTAGTAGCTTAAAATGGCACAAATTTACTGTCCTGTGGCTAGGAAGGTCAGAAGCTTTGACTGGACTAAAATCAAGGTATTACGCCCTCCCAGGCGGCACTAGTGGTAAAGAACTCACTTGCCAATGAAGTAGACATAAGAGACAAGTTCGGTCCCTGGGTCAGGAAGGTCCCCTGGAGGAGGGCATGGCAACCCACTCCAGAATTCTTGCCTGCAGAATCCCATGGACAGAAGAGCCNCTGTCCTGTGGCTAGGAAGGTCAGAAGCTTTGACTGGACTAAAATCAAGGTATTACGCCCTCCCAGGCGGCACTAGTGGTAAAGAACTCACTTGCCAATGAAGTAGACATAAGAGACAAGTTCGGTCCCTGGGTCAGGAAGGTCCCCTGGAGGAGGGCATGGCAACCCACTCCAGAATTCTTGCCTGCAGAATCCCATGGACAGAAGAGCCTGCAGGCTATGATCCATGCAGGCGCAGAGTCAGACACGACTGAAGTGATTTAGCACACAAAATCAAGGTATTAGCAGGACTGCTCCTTCTGGAGACTTTAGAGGAGAGTGTTTCCTTGCCTTTTCTCGATTTGAGAGGTCGCCTGCATTCCTTGTCATGTGGCCAGCAGGACAGTATCATCAGTCTCTGACTCCCACCCTTGCTGCATTCTCACCTCTCTAGCTCTCTGTTTCTCTCCTATGAGAGATACAGTGAGATGACAGTGAAACTCCTCAGCTAATTCAGGATAGTCTCTTCATATCAAAATCCTTAATTCAATCACATATTTGAAGTCTTCTTTGTCTTGTGAGGTAATATATTTATAGGCTCTGGAGCTTGGGATGTGGATATCATCGTGTGGAGGGGGCTTATTTTGCTTCCCACAGATGACTTTCCTCACATTTCTGGCAGCTGTCAGCCTGTCAGTCAGGATGCCTGGGTTCTCTTCCCCCAGCACGATAGCTCAGGCTCATAAAACAGGATGACTCAGGGCTCTAGCTCAGCAAGAGGTCAGGCTCCAGCAAACAAGTACTCCTCATGTCTCTTCTAGTATCACATTTGCTTATGTCTCTTTGACCAAAGTCACATGGGCTACTCAGATTCAAAAGGTAGAGAAATATACTACAGCTCTTTATGAGAGGATCTGTAACATCACCTTAAAAAGACTTGAATGCAAAGAGGGGAAGAATTTGTGGTGATTTTTACAACCCACCATAACTAGCATAATTCATGAGAGAAACCTTCTAAGACCAGTCCATCACTAGTTATAACAAGCCAAATCTTTGTACAGTTGTTTCCTCTGTCTAGAATGCTCAAAACACGTTCACATCTGTTTATATCCTTGCTATCATGACTTAGATGTGATCACCTCCAGGATGCCTTCTCTTTGTGCTCTTACCATACTCAGTACTTACCCCTAATACAGCACTTTACACACTGCATTGAAATTACCTGTTCATTTTTCTCCCCTTCAACCTAGACTATAAGCTCCTTGTGGACAGCAAATGGATCTTAGTAGTGCTTGCTTTCCCAGTGACTTAGTAATGTACCCTGCATGAAGTAGGTTAGTTAGAATTTATTGAAAAAAAATGCATGAACAAGTGATCTATAAACTCCATCCCTCACATACTACTAATGTTTCCTAAAATATAATTATATTTAATGAATCTTTAATCCTTTATTTTTTCTACATTGGAATCTGGACTTTTATTAATAAATAGGAAAGAAAGGAATGACTTATACTAAATATTAGTTGCAGGAAAAGTTTTCCTTGGAATAAAAAGTTAAACTATGATTTTGGAAGCTTAATATCACAAATTGATTGTATGATATTTAGGAAATCCACCGTTTCTCACCAAGGGTGCTGATTTGCCAAACAAGAGATTTCTGAGGCTGTCTTCAGTTGGATGGCTAGTCACAATTAGGAACCCAAGGCTAACTTAACTGGAATTCCTTCAAACTAAATACAAAATAAAAACCAAGGTCTTTTGGAATATTTCCAGAAAGGTCTTATGGGGCTGCCTGATTGCTGTTAATACATAATGCAGATAGCAAAGATTTCCAAAATTACATGACTCAAGGGCTAAGACTCCAGAGCTGCAGACACAACAGGCTGCTCCAAATTGCCAGTGGAATTAAGAAATCAAAAAGGAGATGGTGAGTTACAAGAAACAGAGCTTGTTTGTAGGAGAAGGTATTCTGCATGCCTGTAAGCAAGAAAGCCAGCTGTAATGTGAGTTAAAATAAAGTGTACAGTTGGTTAATATGATGAAATAAGAAGAACCCATCCCTACATTTATTCTTCAATATAATGTTACAATGGACAACACCTGGAATATGTGTGGATGCCCTGTATTTTTATCTGAGGGAATGAATATTTTTATAACCTGAGTTATAAAGGACAAAAATGAATAAAAACAGCATTTAAGTCCAAAGGGAATCAAGTTAAAGTTTAAATATCTTCAGAGTGTTTCTATCCCAATGGTAAAACTGTCACTGTTAATGCACTGACTATTTTACAGAAGCTCAATCATGCCTTGAAACAGATAACCTATTAACAACAGTAACAATGAACTCTGGGTTTTTTGAGTTTCTTAATTCTGAGTCTTCAAATAGACTATACCCTAAAAGGAACATTCATGTTTATTTGAAATTCATTTATGAAATACCCACCCAGGCAAGTTGATGCAGCAAATAAATTGTCATTAATGTTGAATTTTCATATTTAAAAATCCAAAGACTTCATTGTCTTAGTCCTCACAATAACCATGAGAGGTTTATTATTATACTCATTTTTCAAATGTAAAATGTAGGGAAAAACATTTAGCTAACTTGTCCAAGGTCATATAGTTATCCTATGATATACCTAAATTTAAGCAAGTGATTCCTGAACCTGTTTTCATAACCATAGCACTACACTGCTTCTTACAGTGTACTATGGCCCTCATTCTAAACTGAATATTTAGCATGGATACAGTTGTTTCAACTAAATATATTTCTCAAGTTTATGTTAAGTGTGACGTTTATTAGCCTTTTCCTTAAAAATTCATGGAAAACATATATAAAGTAGTGGTTTGCTGGTTTCACAATTTCTCTTAAAATAATTTTACAATTGCCACATAAACCAACAGTTTTTGTTGTTGCTCAGTTGCTAAGTCATGTCCAACTCTTTGCAACCCCATGGACTGCAGCATGCCAGGCTCTTCTGTTCTCCACAATCTCCTGGAGTTTGCTCAGATTCACAGCCATTGAGCCAGTGATGCTATCTAACCATCTCATTCTCTGCTACACTCTTCTCCTTTTGCCTTCAATCTTTCCTAGCATCAAGGTCTTTTCCAATGAGTCAGCTCTTTGCATCAGGTATCCATATTATTGGAGCTTCAGCTTCAGCAGCAGTCCTTCAATGAATATTCAGGGTTGATTTAATTTAGGATTCACTGATTTAATCTCCTTGTAGTCCAAGGGACTCTCAAGAGTCTTCTCCAGCACCACAATTGGAAAGCATCTATTCTTTGGCACTTGGCTCTCTTTATGGACCAACTCTCAAATCTATACATGACTACTGGAAAAACAATAGGTATGATTATATGGACCTTTGCTGGTAAAGGGATGTCTCTGGTTTTTAATATGCTGTCTAGGTTTGTCATAACATTTCTCCCAAGGAGCAAACATCTTTTAATTTCATGGCTGTAATTACCAGCCACAGTGATTTTGGAGCCCAAGAAAATAAAATCTGTCACTGTTTCTACTTTTCCTCCACCATTTTCCATGAAGTGATGGGACCAGATGCCATGATCTTAATGTTTCAAATGTTGAGTTTCAAGGCAGCTTTTTCACTCTTCTCTTTCACCCTCATCAAGAGGTTCTTTAGTTCCTCTGCTTTCTGCCGTTAGAGTGGTATCATCTGCATATCTGAGGTTGTTGGATATTAACCTTGAGAGGCAAGTATAAATCTGAATCCACAAACTCAGATGTGTAAGAAATAACATTTATTTACTATCATTGTTTTTATTTAAATCCTTGTTTAAGCCTCTCTTTTGTTTATCTCACAAGAGAGCCATTATGGTATTATGGTACATCATTCTCCATAATTGTGAGAGGGCCAAAGTCTTACACAGCACAGGGTTATTCGGGGTGGGGGTGAGGGGAGCCCCTTAGTCATTGTTCAGTATTTCCTTATCCCATTTCCAAAGCTTCCTGTAAGTCTTGATTGCTCTGCTGTTTCCATGGCACATGTGAGGGTGTGAGAATCATAGGCAAGGTTGGGAGGCCCCACACATGGACCATTCTTGCTTGATGCTCCAATTTCAGGGATGTTGCCATATCCCCAGGATATGGTTAGAAAAAGTGCAAGCTTACTCTCTGAATACATACTTCTGATCCTAGGCTTCCAATTTCTCTCCAGACTAACCAAACTATTTTCTTCTAGATCTCAAAGGGGCCTCATTTTCCCTCATCTCTTTCAAGAATACATGGCATAAACTCTTTCAAATTGAAGGTAGGTATTTATAAAAGCATCTTTAACTCAAAGAATTTCATCCTTACACTGTAGAAAAAGATCCATGTGGCAAGAAATTGCTAAAGTTCAAGTTCTCTCCTTAAAAAGGAAGGATGAAATAAATGCATCTGTACAAATTAATATTTCAATGAATCATCCTTCCCTCAAGTTACAATTGAAATGATGAAGTCACAGAATTCCACCCCATGCTCTCACCAATGGCTCTCTGGGAGCATTCAAACTATTAAAGAAGAATAGGTAATGTCACTCAGCTATTTAAATGCTTCTGTATTTTTTAAACTGTTTATTTCTAACTGTTTAGTGAACATATTCATTGAATGATACATGGATCTTCCAACTTAAAATATCTGCTACTAATTATTGTATCTGCTAACATTCATTGAATTTGAGTTTTCACTGTGTCAGGTACTGGGTGAAATACAAACTATACATTATTCTTAAATCATAACATAACAACATATACCATACCATAACATAACAATATCTCCTGAGAGCAACTGAATTCTCTCTCAAAGACCTACAAAGCTATGAGGTCCCATGGAAAATAAAGATGAAGTGAAGTTTATTAAATCTCTTAATGATCAGATCTTCTCCAATTAGTGGTAAAAGGGAAAGCCTACAGGGAAGACTATTGGCCTGGGCTGCAAATTAATGAGTGTAGTGTTATTTTACATCCTAATTGACTATCTCGACTGGTGGACCTAAGGAACCATTGGTTGCACAAGACTGTTCATTTTGCAGAAATGCTCACTGTAGTCCGATATCTTAGGGGGAGATCTACAGAGCAGGACAGAAGACAAGTTCCATGCAGGATTATGGACAAAACCAAATTGTGGATAATTCCCATGATAGGTTGTCTCACAGTCATCAACCTTGAGTACAGTGGCAGCTGAAATATATGGCAGGAGAGAGGAAAGCACACCAGTTCATACTGGCAGCCCCCACTGATACAGGACTAACAGAATGGTATTTGGGCAATGGCAGTAAGCATGTAACTCCTGAAAATGACAACTAAACAAATGACCTTAAAAATTAGGAGAATGAACTCTATCAACAAGACACCATTCTCTAATTTTTATGATTTTTCTTTGTACTTTTTGTTTTCTCCCAAAGTCTCCTATAATGAATATGTACTGGTATTATAATCAGAAAGCAAGTTTGTTGGTTTTTAATAGCAGTTAGATTTCCAGGCAATCAACTTAACCTTCTAACCTCAAAAGGATAAGTAGCTTCTTACCTTTCCTATTATTCTATAAACTGATATTCTAAAATCATTCTGACTTGAAGTATAGAATTAAGGGAAAAAAATAAACACAGCCTAATCTGTAGCACTATGATCCCACATAATGACTAGGCTTTGATTATTTTTTTCCTAATTTGAAAGGAGAATGTCATGAAATAGCAATTGGACAGAGAAAAAGCACTGAAGCAAAAGCATTTTGATATTCTTGATCGAAAAAGTACTATATAAATGGCTAAAGTGATGATATCATTCTTGAACAGGTATGGCGGGAATAGATCTGTTAATAACTTCCCTGGAAGCAGTCAAGGCCTGTTGTTTGAGAAGTAATTATTAACTTCACTGTCCAACATAATACATTCCTTGGCCTTGATGCTAATTGATATAACTTGATGCTAACTGATATAACTGTGCCAAAAATGACAGTATGTTCCTGAACCAACGCAGAGAAGTGAAAGACTGAATAAACTGCACAAGAGCTGACTATAAATGATGCTGCCATAGTTTTTTCCAAACAAAAATGTGTGTTCATCTCACAGATTCACTGCCTCAGGCCTGAAATAATAAAAGATACAAGGTCCTTCAACAAATAAGTTATAAGAAAAAGTAATGGATAAGATACTTTAGATGAAGAGAAACTGATAAGGCATATTTAGGAGAAAAATAAGCATAGTCAAAACAAAACACTTTGACTCGGGACACACATCTGGGTGATGAAACTACAAAAAAAAAAAAAAAGATAAAATTAAGAAGCGATTACTATAAAATCCAGAAAGTCGCTACTATTGAGGGGACAGAGGAATATAGGAGGGATATCTGCAATGATTGATAAAATACTTCTTCTTTACCTGAGTGGTTATATCAAGAATGTTTACCTTATAATAAGTCTTAAAAATTAAATTATTAACCTTAATAATTAAATTATTTCTTAAAATTAGTATGTCTACACCAAAAAAACCCCACATATATTTAGTAGTAAATCTTACATTTTGTAAACTCCAACAGTGGTTGTCAACTAGAATCACTTTTCCCCAGCCCTTTTCCCTCACCTAGGGAGGTTTGAAAATTTGGGGTGATGGATAATGCCAAAATTAGTAGTCAAAATTATTATGATCTCATTTTTAGTGATCATTATTACTGGAGGGGGCAAAGGAATTATAGGGTAAAGGTCCATAAACATGCTTCAGACCCAAAACATCCCTCCCAGAAATGTGAAGAGTGTCACCTGTGTGAAATTAACAGATCAACAATGATCACCTACTGCTCCATTATATCACATATATTTCATAATGTTTGTTTCTGTCCTTTAAGAATGGAAATATCATTTGTGTGTGAGTATAAAAGAACTATTCTGTCCATTTTTATGCTGAAGAATTCACTTCAAAGTTTTGCAAAGTGTGGTTTGATTATATATGGTTATGTTCATGAGCTTTAGAATCAGTTTTGAGCAAGTTACTCAATCCTTCTGGAGTTCAGTTTACCTATACATAAAATGGAGGATGAGATGTTTGGATGGCATTACGGACTCAATGGACATGAGTGTGGGTAAATCCCCGGAGTTCGTAATGGACAGGGAGGCCTGGCGTGCTGCGGTTCATGGGGTTGCAAAGAGTCGGACATGACTAAGCAACTGAACTGAACTGACCTGATACATAAAACGATAAGAATATTAGTATTTATGTGTATAAATAGCCAGCCACCTCAAAACTTACAGCTTACATTAATCAGCATTTCTTATTTCTCAAAATTTGGGCTGGACTGACTTCAGCTGGCCTTCTACAATCACCTGGCTGGGGCTCTGATAGGTTAGGATGGCTTTGCTTGGGATATCACGGCTCTTCTCCAATGTATCTCATGTCTCCCCAGAAAGCTGGGCCAGCCTGTTCACTGGTGGTGGCAGAAGTCCAAGAGACAGAAGAGAAACATACAAGCTTTTTCTCTTTTTTTTTCAAATCTTCATTTGCATCAAATTTGCCTTAGCCTATCAGGTCAGGGTAAGTGACATGGTCAAATTCCGAGTCAGTGTTGAAAGAAATTGTCAAGGGGTGTGGATTCAGGGATGCTCCAGTCAGGAATGTATCTCCCTAGAATTTATGCTCAAAGATGATGGTGTTAAGAGGTAGGGCCTTTGGGAACCCTCCTGAATGGGATTTGTGCCTTATAAGTGAGGGTCCAGAGATATTCCTAGCCCCTTCCTCCAGGTGAGAATGCAGAGAAGATGCCAGCTATGATATCATTGAAGAATTGATGCCTTTGAACTGTAGTGCTGGGGAAGACTCTTGAGAGTCCCTTGGACAGCAAGGAGATCAAACCAGTTAATCCTAAGGAAATCAACCCTGAATATTCATTGGAAGGATTGATGCTGAAGTTGAAATTCCAATACTCTGGCCACCTGATGCGAAGAGTCGACTTACTGGAAAAGTCCCTGATGCTGGGAAAGATTGAAGGCAAAAGAGGAGGGAGGCAGAGAATGAGATGGTTGGACGGCATCACCAACTCAATGCACATGAATTTGAGAAAACTCCGGGAGATAGTGAAGGACAAGGAAGGCTGGCATGCTGTAGTCAATGAGGTCGCAAAGAACTGGACAACAACAACAGCAACATGGAATTACAGCAATGTCTGAATTCAAGACTGTTTATTTCCTGAGAAATTTTTTCAGTAGTAGAGACTTTGGAAACTTCACAAAGTTATTGAAAGTTTATTGCTTATGTCTGAGTTGACTTAGTTTGAACCTCTTGAAAAACCGCAAAACAAACAATGAGGAAATCAGCATGAAGAACATGAGTTTTCCTAGAATCTTAGGAAATCTTAGAATCTATTTTGTTAACAACAAAATAGACTCTTAGTTAAAAAAATTTAATGTGAAGGCTATTTCTCTCCAGTGAAGTTTAACAAACAACTCTGAAAACTTTGAACTTGAACCCCAATAAGTTGAAAAGTACATAGAGGTTTCTGAGCAGAGTTCTTCATATGGTCATAAAAGCATATCCTCATTTTTAATTAAAAATTGTGAAATGACATGGTATTACTGGACCTTGAAAATAGCTTGAAAAAGTTTTAAGCAAGCAAAAGTTTTCACTGACCCTGCAGAACATGCACTGGCTCTACCCACAGTTTTATTTTCATAACTAAGCAGGAAATGTGCAGATATGTTTACACGTAAGTATATTCAGTCAGGCTGCATTAGCAGAATGTGTCTGCAAAGAGAGAAGTTTGTGATACCTGGACAGTAGGAATACAAAGGCCCTCTCAAGTTAAGTGAACACTAAGTAATTCCCTTCCCATCAATTGTTTTACAAACTTTGCTTTCATCAGAAAATATACAACCCTTAATACAGATTACATTATCAGCTTTGTTGCTAAAGACTTGCCACTAACTGTGTCTGAACAAATTAGCACAAATGTTTAAAACAACACTAATCTTACAGTTCTGTACATCTAAATTACTAAAATGAAGGTATCAGCAGGACTACCTTCCTTCAGGAGGCTCTAGAAGACAATGTTTCTTTCCTTTTCTTAGCTTCTAGATACCACTTGCCTTCCTTGGCTCATGGCCCCTTCCTCCATTTTCAAAGCCACTGGCATAGCATTTTCAAATCTCTCTCTCTCTCTCCACCTGCTTCTGTGATCACATCTCCTTTTAGACTCTGACTCTCAGGCATCCTGGAATGTGAAGTCAAGTAGGGCTTGGAAAGCATCGCTATGAACAAAGCTAGTGGAGGTGATGGAATTCCAGTGGAGCTGTTTCAAATCCTGAAAGATGATGCTGTGAAAGTGCTGCACTCAATATGCCAGCAAATTTGGAAAGCTCAGTAGTGGCCACAACACTGGAAAAGGTCAGTTTTCATTCCAATTCCAAAGAAAAGCAATGCCAAAAATGCTCAAACTACCGCACAATTGCACTCATCTCACACGCTAGTAAAGTAATGCTCAAAATTCTCCAAGCCATCTCTCTGGATCATCCTCGTGCACCAGCCCCAAGCATCCTATATCCTGTATCGAACATAGACTGGTGACTCGTTTCTTACATGATAGTATACATGTTTCAATGCCATTCTCCCACATCATCCCACCCTCTCCCTCTCCCTCAGGGTCCAAAAGTCTGTTCTATACATCTGTGTCTCTTGCTGTCTTGCTTATAGGGTTTTAGTCAATGTATGGCAAAACCAATATTGTAAACCAGTATTGTAAAGTAAAATAAAGTAAAAATAAAAATCAAAAATAAATAAAAAAATAAAATTCCCGAGTGAAAAAAAAAAGAAAAAAAAATTCTCCAAGCCAGTCTTCAGCAATATGTGAACCATGAACTCCTTGATGTTCGAGCTGGTTTTAGAAAAGGCAGAGGAACCAGAGATCAAATTTCCAACATCCGCTGGATCATGGAAAAAGCAAGAGAGTTCCAGAAAAATATCTATTTCTGCTTTATTGACTATGCCAAAGCCTTTGACTGTGTGGATCACAATAAACTGTGGAAAATTCTGAGAGAGGTGGGAATACCAAACCACCTGACCTGCCTCTTGAGAAATCTGTATGCAGGTCAGAAAGCAGCAGTTAGAACGGGACATGGAACAACAGACTGGTTCCAAATAGGAAAAGGAGTACGTCAAGCCTGTATATTGTCACCCTGCTTATTTAACTTACATGCAGAGTACATCATGAGAAACGCTGGGCTGGAAGAAACACAAGCTGGAATCAAGACTGTTGGGAGAAATATCAGTCACCTCAGATATGCAGATGACACCACCCTTATGGCAGAAAGTGAAGAGGAACTAAAAAGCCTCTTGATGAAAGTGAAAGTGGAGAGTGAAAAAGTTGGCCTAAAGCTCAACATGCAGAAAACGAAGATCATGGCATCTGGTCCCATCACTTCATGGGAAATAGATGGGGAAACAGTGGAAACAGTGTCAGACTTTCTTTTTGGGGGCTCCAAAATCACTTTAGAGCTGCATTTAGAGCTGATTCATGATCATGCTTCAGGCTTCTGAACAGAGGAGACACTCAAGAACAACATGGTCTTAAGCAAAATGCAACTATATGATAAGCAGAAAAGATTGGAAGGAAAAAGACTAGAGACAGCAATATCAGCTAGGGCATGATTAATTTCTTGGGTGTAAAGGCTCAGAGAGCATCAGTGGAAAAACAAACAAAATCTGAGACAAGACACATTGTGGAGGGTGATGTAATAATATTTGTCTTTTTTTTTTTTTTCCAATTCAGTTGATATTGAGCAGAGAGAGAGAGAAATTTGAAGGAGAAGTCGAAGATTGCTTAAAAACAACAACAACAACAACAACAAACCAGACATACAAGAGATTCAGAAAGATGCCAGCCAACTGAGTGGGGAAGGTTAAGGACTTGATTTGGCCTTGACATATATACAATTGTGAAGACATATAACAGGGCCTGGCAAAATGATATTGCAAGGCTGGAGAATAAGGGCTAGGGGTTAAGATGAATACGTACAAAAGACCAGCTACAATGGTGACTGAGAAAAAGAAGGGAATCTACTGATATCCCCTCAGACCAAAGTGAAAAGGCACTCTTAGGGGCAGGACTCCCAGATCACCTCTACTGCTCAGACTCTAAAGGCTAGTTCATCCTGGGGACCCTTGGTGTTGTGGATATAATACTGTACAGACCCACTGGCATCACCAAGCTTCTAGGGCTTAAGCTAGGTGTCCAGGTCAGCTACAATGTCAAGTTGAGGGAATCTCTCCCTGTATGTTTTAAGAAGACTGCAGTCCTGGTTTTGTTAGAATGGACAATACCCCAAAACTCAGCCATGTCGCCAAAATAAAGGGGGAAACTCAAATGGCTGACCATAAATAAAGGGACCAGTTTGGCAAAGCTGAATAATCTTTCAATTGGCATAGACAGCCTTATTCTGCAGAACATTTTCAAAAGCTGCAATAGGCCCACAAGACAAACACTTCTTTCCAAAAAATTTAATGCATTTTAGAGGCAGAAGGAGGAACAATTTATAAGTGGAAAATGAGAGGAATATTTGGTTGAACTTAGCTAATTAATGCTAGAACATGCTAAGCAACTCGTTCTACAAGAGCCAAAACATGAGTTTTGCTTATTTCATCAGCTATCACTTGTTAAATACCATTTTGTTCAGAGTTGGGGCGGGGAGGAGAGCTTATTATTGTGGTTTCTCCACTTATTCTGCTTCTGTTCTGATTCGTCCACCAGAATGTTAAGTCATATGGCCATGACAATTCTCCCAACTGTGCCCACACACCTTCTTTCCTCTCAATGGCCATATGAAATGTCAATGAGGAGCCTCAATTTGTCGCTTTTTTTTTTTTTTTTTTGGTTCTTTTTTTTTTCACTTGGTAAATTCTTTTTCTGTCTTTGGCTGATAGTCACTTCCCATAAAGAAAGATATTTGTTTTCAAGATTTATAACAAGTGATCCTCCTATTAAAACCAAATAAAATAAAATATCAAATACTTGCTTGATCTAAATAATGTGTAATTACTTAAAAAATATACATGTTGGAAGGTTTATGCCTAAAGTTATGGCAGGAAAAACAAGAGGCTTAGTTCCCCCAAAGTTATACATGGGAGTGATAAAACACTGAAGCAGGGTAGAGGGAGGGTGGCCATGCTCCCTGAGAGAGCATGGATTATTGTTTAGAAAGCAATATTAATACAACTACCGCCAAACTGATACTTACAAAAAGCATGTTCATTGAGTACTAGCTAACTCTTCCAGAGGGAGGGAAGTGAGTGTAGGAGGAAGAGGGGTGTGGTGATATGAGTTGGAGGTGGAGGGGGTGGAGAGAGACAAAGAAAATGAATAACAACAAGAACTGGTGGGAAACCAGATCTAAATTCTAATCCCAATCTGGGATTGGACTAGTCAATCTCCTTACAATTTACTAGTTGTATAATCTTGGGAAAGTTATATCTACAGTCTCAGTTTCTTTACCTGTGAAAGGGAATAATGCTATCTTCTTCATGGATGATTATAAGGGATACAAGAGATCATTTTCTTAAGTACATAACTAGTGGTTGATAAATATAAGTCATTCATTGGTTACCAATCTAAATGAGAAGACAAGTTGAGATGGGGAAGAGAAACAATGGAGGGGTACTTAGCAAGGTCAGGGAGAGAAGGGGATACCAGCACAAATTCTATTTGCTTGAGATATTTCTCTAGGACCAGCCATGTTTCTCTCCTTTTAATGCTTAATATTTTCACAATGGAATCATGATTGCTCATAAGCTAAGATGTAAAAATCCCATTATTTCTTGGAGGCAGAACGAGTATAAAAACAGTCTACAATTATTAAAATAACACTCTAAATGATAAAAACCAGTTTCCACAGAGACATGACAGGTTTTTCACAGAAACAACCAAAGCTCACAGTTTTTATTTCATACAAGTCATAAACATATGACTCTTATTACTCTGGGAGGAGGGNTTTTTTTTTTTTTTTTTGGTTCTTTTTTTTTTCACTTGGTAAATTCTTTTTCTGTCTTTGGCTGATAGTCACTTCCCATAAAGAAAGATATTTGTTTTCAAGATTTATAACAAGTGATCCTCCTATTAAAACCAAATAAAATAAAATATCAAATACTTGCTTGATCTAAATAATGTGTAATTACTTAAAAAATATACATGTTGGAAGGTTTATGCCTAAAGTTATGGCAGGAAAAACAAGAGGCTTAGTTCCCCCAAAGTTATACATGGGAGTGATAAAACACTGAAGCAGGGTAGAGGGAGGGTGGCCATGCTCCCTGAGAGAGCATGGATTATTGTTTAGAAAGCAATATTAATACAACTACCGCCAAACTGATACTTACAAAAAGCATGTTCATTGAGTACTAGCTAACTCTTCCAGAGGGAGGGAAGTGAGTGTAGGAGGAAGAGGGGTGTGGTGATATGAGTTGGAGGTGGAGGGGGTGGAGAGAGACAAAGAAAATGAATAACAACAAGAACTGGTGGGAAACCAGATCTAAATTCTAATCCCAATCTGGGATTGGACTAGTCAATCTCCTTACAATTTACTAGTTGTATAATCTTGGGAAAGTTATATCTACAGTCTCAGTTTCTTTACCTGTGAAAGGGAATAATGCTATCTTCTTCATGGATGATTATAAGGGATACAAGAGATCATTTTCTTAAGTACATAACTAGTGGTTGATAAATATAAGTCATTCATTGGTTACCAATCTAAATGAGAAGACAAGTTGAGATGGGGAAGAGAAACAATGGAGGGGTACTTAGCAAGGTCAGGGAGAGAAGGGGATACCAGCACAAATTCTATTTGCTTGAGATATTTCTCTAGGACCAGCCATGTTTCTCTCCTTTTAATGCTTAATATTTTCACAATGGAATCATGATTGCTCATAAGCTAAGATGTAAAAATCCCATTATTTCTTGGAGGCAGAACGAGTATAAAAACAGTCTACAATTATTAAAATAACACTCTAAATGATAAAAACCAGTTTCCACAGAGACATGACAGGTTTTTCACAGAAACAACCAAAGCTCACAGTTTTTATTTCATACAAGTCATAAACATATGACTCTTATTACTCTGGGAGGAGGGGACTGCTGCCTAATGGGACTGTTATATGAACAATCTGCTTCCCGGTATGGAATCATTAATACTAACAGTATACCCGGGGCCACAGTCCTCTGAGTCAATTCATCATTCTACTTATGTCAACTAGGAGAACATGTTCTTCTTACTGTTCATGGCAGAATCATCTCAGCACTAAGAACCACATTGTCCAGCTCTCCCACTTTGCCAACAAGGGAATTAAGTACTGAGCTTCTCAATCTAGGTTGGTAACTTATTCAGAACCCACACAAAAAGGAAATGACGTGGCCACGAGGCACACAGAAGCCTTTTCCATGAGGTCAAAATGACTGTTGTTATTCAATTACTCAGTCATGTGACCTCTGCAACCGCATGGACTGCAGCACACCAGGCTTCCCTGTCCTTCACCATCTCCCAGAGCTTGCTCAAACTCGTGTCCATTGAGTTGGTGATGCCATCCAACTGTATGAATGTAGTCATTCTAAAAGCCTAACATATTTAGAACAATAAATACTTATTGAATGAATGAATGAACTCTAACTTCCAAATTAGCTCATTTTCCACTCCATTTGGCTACTGTGCCTCTTCTTAAGGATAACCTTTCCCCTGAAGTATCCAGCCCTCCTAGCCTTCCTCCTCCCTCTGTACCTAACCCCTTGAAAAAATAATTCACACTTTCTGTACATGTGCCATGCTCTCCCAATCCCCTCCCTATGATCCTGCCTTTGCGATGCCCACTATCTGGATTGTCTCTCTTTTCCTTCCACCTCTATTCACCTAGTGAGGACGGTCTATTAGACTTGGCTTGGGCATTATCTATTCCTCAAAGATGTTCAAAGACTCCCCAGTCCTATGCAGGCTGGGATAATGCCCTTTCTGTATACTCTCATAGCATCCCTGAGTTACTTGCCAACTGTTACAGTCTGAGGTGGCCTTGTTTATTCAACTGCATTCCTCTTTAGACTGTAAATCCCCTGAGAACAGGAACCAAATGTTATCTACCATGGAAGCCCTAATATCAATGGAGCCTGATATACAGTCAGAGCTCAATAAATATCTGACAAAAGACTAGATGAATGCTACTAATTTTCATACAACTATCTACAATTCTGGTGGCCTATCTCTCAAAACAAAAGTAGAAATATTTCTATCTGGTATTTCCAATCACTTCAGTTTGATTAATCACTTCAGTGGAAGAGTGAAGAAGTAAGTCATACTTCCTCTTCCCAATCTTAAACCAAATATGAGTCCCTACCTAAATATGTTGAGTCCTTTGAGCATGCTTTTAGCACCAATAACGGGAGGGTTATCCCTGCTGTGATACAAAAGCCTTTAGAAAACTCAAGGTGGGGAAGGTCTTGGCATCCTCTTTTTCCCAAATTACCTAACAAGTTTAAACCACATCTAAACCGGTAATTCCTCTGAGATGACTTTCCAGGCTTGGTATCTGTGACTGTGACTTTGTAACCTAGGAGGCCCTGCTGCTTTCACATGCCACTACCTCTATCTCTAATATTTTCACCAACTCCATTTTAGGACATTTGAGGGGCAGTATTTTTTATTAAGTATCCATATTAGTTCTCTAGGGCTGCCATAAAAAAAACAAGCAACAAAACACACAAACAAAACCACAAACAGGCAGGTTTAAGCAACAGAAATTGTATTGTCTCACATTTCAAAATCTAAGACCTCACCAGACAGGTTCTTTGTGAGGGCTGTAAGGGGAAGATCTGTTGCAGGCCTCTCTCCTTGGCTTGTGATGGCTGTCTTCTCCTTATAACTCTCCACAAATGGCATTTCCCTTCTAGTCTATCTCTAATTTTCTCCTTTCTATAGGGACACCAGTCATACTGGATTAGGGCCCACCCTAAAGACCTCATTTTAACTTGATTACCTCTGTAACGACCCAGTATCCCAATAAAGTCACATTCTGAGGTCCTGTGGGGACACAATTCTTCCTGTAACAGTATCCAAGGTTATAGACAAAAGGGTTTTTCTGGGTTGATGGACAATGTCTCATCACTCTTCTGAGAATTCAAGGTACTTACACATTGTTTGATTTGCTGGGTTTCTTAGGCACTGTAACCTCTTTCCACTACTCTTTCATCCCAAATTGCTAGCTAGGGTATGCTCCTCCATGTTCTTAGGTCTCTGGTTCCCTAAGGGTCCTGCTGCTACTACATTTAACTCAAAGAAAATTTTATCTTACTAGAATAACTTTCTGATATGGAACTGACAACCCTCCAAACAAAAACCC
Source organism: Oreotragus oreotragus (assembly GCA_006410675.1). Taxonomy (NCBI): domain Eukaryota; kingdom Metazoa; phylum Chordata; class Mammalia; order Artiodactyla; family Bovidae; genus Oreotragus; species Oreotragus oreotragus. The sequence continues at coordinate 385,264 of SJYX01021309.1, read as the reverse complement.
GAATTTGTTGAGCATTTAATTTTTCAACAAATGTGCCAAGTTCTTTACTTTCATTATCTGATTTTACTCCCACCCTCACCCCACCCCCCAACCCCTCCACACACACACACACACACAAAGCCTATGAGGTAGGTATCATTTTGGAGATGAAGAAATTAAAGTTAAAAGGCTAAAAGATTTCCCAGAGTCACAGGGACGGTTGTGACTAAGACACACTTTAAATCCAGGAAGTCTGACTTCAGAAAGAGAATGGTTAACCAACTCACCAGGCTAAACTGTGTCCCTGATTATTTTCTTTAATGATGTAACTGAGGAAGACACTAACTCCAAAGAAGTTTTAAGCCAAAAATGATAGGATCCGGAAATGCCAAGTTCTTTCTCAGGCATCATTATCCTCCTGTATGGAAAGTCCTCCACTATGACAGTCTCTTCTTTTGCCCAATCTCCATAACAGGTTTGCTGAGAGTAACTAGTCTAATAGACATTACATGGTGGCATGCTGTTAGAAGCTTGTACTCACCTGTCTGTATGTGAGTGTGTTTTAGTTGCTCAGTCATGCCTGACTCTTAAGACCCCATGGACTGTAGCCCACCAGGCTCCTCTGTCCATGGAACTCTCCAGGCACTGGTTGGAACTCCAACCCACTGGAGTGGGTTGCCATGCCCTCCCATGGGGGATTTTCTCGACCCAGGGATCGAACCTGAATCTCTTACATGTCCTGCCTGGGCAGGCAGGTTCTTTACCATCTGAGTCACCAGAGAAGCCATCTTCTGTATGTTCCTAATCAAATTTGGGAAAGTGGAAAGGCTTCCATTACACAAATCCTCCTAAAGACATCCCACTGTTTCCATTATGCCAACCTTCCATGGTGAATGTGGAAAGCAATTAGACAAGCCTCTTCATCATGTTTAAGCCTGTTGTGCTTAAACATACTTAAGAGGATAAAGACTCCCAACTTTTATGGACTACAATAGATAGTATCTTTGAAAGGTCTTTTTGCTATGTTTATAACTAAATGATGACAAATTGGTTTGAATTAGCTCTCTATATTCTAAACAGGGGTTGTTGCAGCAGTGGAATTCATTGAAGGTAGAAAATTTCACTTTTGACCAGATTGTCTGCTAATGTACCAAATTAAATGACAATACTGAGACAACTCAGAGAATAAAACTCCAAACCCTTCTGTGAACCTTTATTCACAAAGTTACTTGTATCTCTTATTAAGTCCAAATAAACAGCACCATTGCTCACTCTGTGGGCCCTGGTGAAAATTTTGACCTCTCATTTAGGGAATTTGTTTTTAACTTTTTAACTATACTCCCATATGCACAGGGTCCTCCCCTTCGAGTGTGGGAAGTTTTTCTCAATGTACTTTCTTGGACACAAAAGTGGAGATAAGCGTAATGATTAATCTTATTGAGTACTTACTGCATAATAGGATTTGTGATGGAAGATTTTATTTACTATCCATTTATTCTTTTGGGCTTCCCTGGTGGTTCAGACAGTAAAGAATGCCTGCAATGCAGGAGATCTGGGTTCAATCTCTAGGTTGGAAAGATCCCCTGGAGAAGGGAATAACAACCCACTCCAATAGTCTTGCCTAGAGAATTCAGTGGATAGAGATACAGTCCAGAGGGTCACAAAGAGTCAGACACAACTGAGTGACTTTCATTTTTCATTTATTCTTTAACAATCATACAAGGTATGTATTAGCATCAATGCTGCTTCACAGGAGACTTGCCCAAAAACATAACTAGGATGTGGTGGGGCCAGGATTTGAACTCCATCTGTATTAAACCCCCTGTTTCTGTGTTATACTGTATGCCACAACATTATAGACCATTCCTCAGATGGCACAGGTGCCCACAGGAGCTAGAAACCATATCTAAGCTCAGTAGTACTAAGCACTTTGTCTACAGCTGCTGTTACTCAAGGAACCAACAGAAGTGTGCATTGAGTGGGGGTGAGAAGACTAATCAGAAGGATTTCTCACTTCCTTTGTAGATTATAGCAGCAACTTCCTTATTTAAATCCAGCATGTTATAATAATGGAGAGTGAAAATGGAATTTGCTCATTTATTACACTGGTTTTAATGTGTAGTAAAAATTTTGAATCATTCTTATTCAAAAGGGAAATTATAGTATTAACAAAAGAGAATAACAGAATTCACATATTAAATATTTTTTAAAGTCTCCATAAGATAACTTCTAGCCTGTCCAATATTGTTTAATACCGATTAATAAAGACCATTAAAAATCATTTATGGAGTTTTTGTGAGTGTTCAGAGGACTAATGGGTTTTAGAATTGCTTGGGAACCTTCCTGGGGTCAAAGGAAGAAAATAAAGTATGAAGTGATAATAAAATGTATAAAGTGACTAATGGACAGGTTGTATATATATAAGAATTCCAGCAAAGAAAAAACATTCAGTTTTTACAGCATACATTTAAACAAATGGAAATCTCACTGCCATAGCCTCTTGTCTTCACTCAAGAGCTAAGAAGGATGATAACATTGTGTATCACCACAGTCCATATCAGATTCTTAACCATTTTTCAGCCGTCAGGTCATTGGCCCCAGCCACCTCCTCAGCCACTCCCACCTTTAGCTGACAAAAATCTTTTGAAAAGTAGTGAGAAAATAATGCCACATTTACTGGCACCAATAAAATGACTTGATCTTACACAGCATAAATAAATTACTCAAGCACAGCTTTTACATAGCAAACATTAATACTGAAAACAGCTCTCCAACAGCCCATCAAAGGATCAGCTATCTCTTTAAGCTTTTGCTACACATGTAAGCCAACAAAATGTCAATAAATAAATGAAATTAAAAGGTGCATGATATAAAATTTTGAATCATAAGAGGGAAATTCAGAGTAATACTTAATCTGAGGATTTCATTTTAAATCACACAATAGCACTCTTGACTTCTCCAATAGAGACACAAACGCAAATGATGTTTTATCAAAAATAAATGTATTAGAGATACATAATAATATAGATAATATAGAAAATGATGTAACGTATAATAGAATATGGGATGTTATCATTTCAAAAGAATTTTGTCTGGTGTCATCAGTGAGGGTAATGAAGGAGGATGGATGAGATGTTTAATTGTTGTCCAATAAAACCATTTTTATCTTGGTTTGCAGTAAAGTAGTTCTTAATATCTAGGGTCATCAAGTCAATTGGCTACATTGTTGAGTGATTCCATTATGCACTGACTATTCTTCTGTGGTTTAGAGTATACATAAAGTTTATATTAAGTATGCTTGACCTACTATGTAACTCTTACATACTATTCCTACATTTGAAGAATGCATTTGTTTGAAGTAGGATGTAATTGGTATTTTCCAAATATAAAATCTCCCTTTTAGACATATCAAACTTTATAACTACAACATCCCTACAGTAAAATTAAGCTTGTTTCCAGGTTAATATTAAGCAGAGAGTCTTAAAATGAATAGGTTTCCCCATGAGCAAAATAATTCAACAAGAATTATTTTGTATAGTGGGCAACAGACTAAGCACATTGGGGATATTAAGTGATATATAATTGATAAAGTATACCCTGCAAATATTTAAACTGCTATGCCTTATCTTTAGACCTTAAGCTGTGATCCCATTTTTAATCTAAAGAATTCACATCTGCAATACATAATTTTATGTTTTGTTTGGAAAAGAAAATCTGAACGGTCCAAAAGAATTTTTAGTACTGAGATGGGAAGAGTAATGCTACTTGTGAATTGGAAAGCAATAGATGAAAATACTTTCAAGGGCATGCTGGAAAGAAATATGTTAGTATTTAAATGTGATCACATCACATGCATATATAGAATATATATGATTTGTTCCTTATGGTATGAACACAGTTAAGAAAAAATTTCAAAACACAAATGAAAAATTACAAAACTTGGTTCCCTACTTTGATGTTTCATTGCTACCCTCTCACATGTGTGAGTTTTGTTACATTTAACAGTTTGAAATCTGTGTGATCCCTCTTCCACATGATTCACAAGTATGTTAGATAAGCTCTAGGCATCCAAATCAAAACCACACCACTTGCTGACCTGTGAGAAACACACATCTAAATTCTTATCTGTCCTCACCTTTTACCCTCCACCTCTCTCCCTCCAGAGTTTTCACTAACAAGAAAGACCGTTCTGTGGGAAAAAGGGTTTTAGAAACTCTAAACGCTTTAAAAATTTACCAAACTAAACAGGAAAATTTATGTTAGTATAGCTCTCTATCTTTCCACTATTAGCTAATAAGTTACCTTTTTTTCTGGTACTTTACAACATTGTGAAATAAATTTGGATGAGAGTATTTGAGAGATAACCAATGTAAGGAGGAATAATAAGAAATTTTCTTTAGCATATTATGGACACAGTTCCTCTGCAATAAGAAATACTACTTTGGTAATATCTTTACTATAATCTACAAATGCAGAGTATCAATCTGAATCTTTTGAATGCCAGTTAAATGTATGTTCACTAGATAGATGTTATGATAAAAATGAAAGATATAAAACAGAGTCTTACCTTTAAATATAAAATATTTAAAATTCAGTTGATGATGCCATATCATATTTATAAATGCATACATATAAAATTTTTGACAGAGGACTGAGGTAGGAGACAATGGACCTCTGGGCTGGACACCTGGTATTTGTCAAGCAGAATAAAATTCAAGCTTTGTTCTCACCCAGACACTCCAAGGACAAATCTAGTGGTAAAAGCTGAGCTCTGCTAAAACAGAGATAAGGTGCCCACTCCTGAGGTCAGGGAAGACTTCCCTGTCTGCACATGTGTAGGGAGGTTTCTTGAAGGTCAAAGAGGGAGGAGGCCCCACCCCATAATAAGTGTGGAAATGCACCCATAGGCTTCTGTGGTGGGATTTATCTTAGCGAAAAGTTCCACATGTATCTTGGGGAGGATCCATGGACCAGTCAGGTGTGAAGAAACAAAATAATTTGCCAATAGTAAACAAAGACCTGAAGGACTGTTCTGTACAAGTGATTTACATCACCTCTGTACTGCACTGCTCTTCACTCAGGACGCCCACACTCCTCTCCAGGCATGTATCTCTGCCTAACTTCTAACTTACTGTGCCTCTCTCTGCATTAGAGAGGATGTCCATATCCTTTCTTTCTGGGTGTGTATCTCTGCCCTGCTTCTGAGTTGGATAAACAGATTGCTTTCCTGTGTGCTCTACCATACACTGTGCTGTGTCTCTAATAAAACATTTTGTAACTGTTTTTATAGTTTTTGCCTCCTTGAAAACATTCTTGCTTTCAAATAGGGGCAAGAGCCAGGGCACTTTGCTTCTGGCCCTAGCCCCTGGTGGTCTAGTGGCTAGAGCTCTTGGTTTTCATCTAGGTGTCCTAGGTTTAATTCCTGGGCAGGGAGCTAAGATCTCTCTTCAGGACCACTTACTGCTCTCCCTCCAAGATCAGGACTACAGAAAGGCTGCTGGAATTCATGAAATTCATGTAAAAAAGAAGCAATCAATTTTTTATGGACTCGTCCAGAAAGGCTTTACAGAGAGCTGGTTCTAAAGAATGGATAGAATTTTAATAGCTAGAAAAGACTGGAAAAGTGTGAGAAAAGGTCTAAAAATTAGAAAACTCGATGGAGAGTTTGGAAAAAGTGAATAATTCACCATGGTCGCCCAAATTCTGGTGCTTTAGCAAGTAAGAGTTGCATTCATTATTCTTTACCTTTCTATTTAATTAGAGATCTTAGACACTAAAAAGATTAAGGCGGTGTTTTCATTGATACACACATATCATATATACATTAAAAATAAAAGGAAAGGGGTCTTTCAATCAGTTCAGTTCAGTTGCTCAGTCGTGTCTGACTCTTTGCGACCCCATGAATCACAGCACGCCAGGCCTCCCTGTCCATCACCAACTTCCGGAGTTCACTCAAACTCACAACCATCGAGTCCATGATGCCATCCAGGCATCTCATCCTGTCATCCCCTTCGCCTCCTGCCCCCAATCCCTCCCAGCATCAGAGTCTTTTCCAATGAGTCAACTCTTCACATGAGGTGGCCAAAGTACTGGAGTTTCAGCTTTAGCATCATTCCTTCCAAAGAAATCCCAGGGTTGATCTCCTTCAGAATGGACTGGTTGGATCTCCTTGCAGTCCAAGGGACGGACTCTCAAGAGTCTTCTCCAATACCACAGTTCAAAAACATTAATTCTTTGGCACTCAGCTTTCTTCACAGTCCAACTCTCACTTCCATACATGACCACAGGAAAAACCATAGCCTTAACTAGACAGGCCTTTGTTGGCAAAGTAATGTCTCTGCTTTTGAATAGGCTGTCTAGATTGGTCATAACTTTCCTTCCAAGGAGTAAGCGTCTTCTAATTTCATGGCTGCAGTCACCATCTGCAGTTATTTTGGAGCCCCCAAAAATAAAGTCTAAAACTGTTTCCCCATCTATTTCCCATGAATTGATGGGACCAGATGCCATGATCTTCATTTTCTAAATGTTGAGCTTTAGGACAACTTTTTCGCTCTCCTCTTTCACTTTCATCAAGAGGCTTTTGAGTTCCTCTTCACTTTCTGCCATAAAGGTGGTGTCATCTGCATATCTGAGATGATTGATATTTCTCCCGGCAATCTTGATTCCAGCTTGTGTTTCTTCCATTCCAGCGTTTCTCATGATGTACTCTGCATATAAGTTAAATAAGCAGGGTGACAGTATACAGCCCTGACGTACTCCTTTCCCTATTTGGAACCAGTCTGTTGTTCTATGTCCAGTTCTAACTGTTGCTTCCTGACCTGCATATAAGTTTCTCAAGAGGCACGTCAGGTGGTCTGGTATTACCATCTCTTTCAGAATTTTCCACAGTTTATTGTGATGCACACAGTCAAAGGCTTTGGTATAGTCAAAAAGCAGAAATAGATGTTTTTCTGGAACTCCTTTGCTTTTTTGATGATCCAGTGGCTGTTGGCAATTTGATCTCCGGTTCCTCTGCCTTTTCTAAAACCAGCTTGAACATCTGGAAGTTCATGGTTCACATATTGCTGAAGCCTGGCTTGGAGTATTTTGAGCATTACTTTACTAGCGTGTGAGATGAGTGCAATTGTGCGGTAGTTTGAGCATTCTTTGGCATTGCCTTTCTTTGGAATTGGAATGAAAACTGACCTTTTCCAGTCCTGTGGCCACTGCTGAGCTTTCCAAATTTGCTGGCATATTGAGTGCAGCACTTTCACAGCATCATCTTCCAGGATTTGAAACAGCTCA
>SJYX01021309.1:339146-377227 GCA_006410675.1 Oreotragus oreotragus | reverse complement strand
CTGGGAGGTGGGTCATAGAGGATCCTGCTATGATGTATGTCGGAGAGTGTTTTGCCTATGTTCTCCTCTAGGAGTTTTATAGTTTCTGGTCTTACGTTTAGATCTATAATCCATTTTGAGTTTATTTTTATGTATGGTGTTAGAAAGTGTTCTAGTTGCATTCTTTTACAGGTGGTTGACCAGTTTTCCCAGCACCACTTGTTAAAGAGATTGTCTTTAATCCATTGTATATTCTTGCCTCCTTTGTCAAAGATAAGGTGTCCATAGGTGTATGGATTTATCTCTGGGCTTTCTATTTTGTTCCATTGATCTATATTTCTGTCTTTGTGCCAGTACCATACTGTCTTGATGACTGTGGCTTTGTAGTAGAGCCTGAAGTCGGGCAGGTTGATTCCTCCAGTTCCATTCTTCTTTCTCAAGATTGCTTTGGCTATTTGAGGTTTTTTGTATTTCCATACAAATTGTGAAATTATTTGTTAGGCTCACTTGACTTCACATTCGAGGATGTCTGGCTCTAGGTGAGTGATCACACCTTTGTGATTATCTTGTTCTTGAAGCTTCTTTGATTCATTTTAAAGACTCTCTTTAAAATGAGTCAAAGACGTTAAAATTCTGATTTTCTTCATTTTGGAATAATAAATCTTTTGGATGTGGTGTCGTTGGTTCCTCTAATTTGCAGATGGATTAAGTTTACAAGATCTTCCTTATCCTGCCACTGGGAAATCCAGGACTATGGCTAGCAGAATTAACCTTAGAGAATGCAGTTAATCTCCCAAAGTTTTTAATTTTTACATAAGAATGAGATTAGATTCACAGAGTTTCTCAATCTCAGCACTGCAGATACTTCTGTTGTTGTTCACTTACTAAGTTGTGTCTGACCTTGCACACCATGGACTGCAGAACACCAGGCTCATCTGTCTACTATCTCCCAGAGTTTGCTCAAACTCACGCCCAGAGCCAGCAATGCCATCTAGCCCTCTCATCCTCTGATGCCCCTTCTCCTTTTGCCTTCAGTCTTTCTCAACATCAGGGTGTTTTCCAGTGAGTCAGCTCTTCCCATTAATTCTATGTTGTAGAGACTGCCTTGTGCTTTGTAGGGTAATGAGCAGAATCCTTAGGGTCTTTACCTATTAGATGGCAGTAGCAGTTGTAAAAACCAAAAATGTGTCCAGATATTGGCAGAAGTCCTCTGGGAGGTGGGGTAGGGGGGTGGGGGTTGGAATCACACCTTAAGAACCAGGGCTTAGAGGAAGGAATTAAGACTACTGAATTAACAGGAAAACCCATCAAATTTCCCTGGGAAATTCAGAAAGACCTTTTCAAGCTCTGTTTGCACTTATACACTAATTGACTATTTGAGTAAAAAGACACTTGTGTGTATTAGCTATTAAGGCCAGTATTGGGTCAAGAGATGAGTAAGTAGATAACTAATTATATACAAGCAGAAAGACTAACACAAATCAGGAAACCATTAAAGGCTATTCACAGCCAACATAGAAACATTGCTATCTGCACCTGTGAGAAACACTAGACACAAAATAATGAAGCCCATCAGAAAATTATCAGTTTGAGGGATAAGCTATTTTTTGAAACTGTGGCTTCCTTGAGCTTCAAAAGCCAATAAAGGGAGCAAAACTAATTCTCACTTGGAAAGGGGTTTGTTTATTCTGCTTATCTGCAGCCAAAGCTAACAGTCTTAATGGTTTTAAAAACCTTAATATTTCACAGCATTGGGAAAGCCTTATTTGCAGATAGACATATCTATGTATAAATGAGCACATGTCTAAATGAAAGCATTTACTTAACTATTTCCAAACAATAAGTTTGAGGGCAGACAAAATGGTGAGCTGGTTATCTTTTTTTTTTTTTTTTTTCTCAGTTAAGATCCAAAGAAGAATTTTAAAAAAGAAGAAAAGAGGAAGGCATGAAGGATGGAAGGAGAAAAAAGAAGATGGGCAAAATGAAATCTCATAACCATAATCTCCTTGCTGCTATTTTGAGAAAAATTCTGAGATTTTTTTTATGCTCCTAGACTTTTAAGCAACTTGAATGTATCAATAGATACCATGTTACTTTCACCTTTATATTCCCAGCTCATAAAGCATGCCTTCTATAGTAAGTATTTAATACAGACTTGTGATGTGAATTAATAAGATGAAAAAAGAAAAAGAATATCAATTAAAAGCTTAACTATATTAATATAAAGTTGGTTATTAAATAAATTTTAATCTGAATTCCCTTGTTACTATTTTTATTGAGACTCTCAGCCTCTCATTCCAAAACTCTTATCCTTTTACATGATGAAATTTATACATTACTGAATTATAAAGTACTTTTTAAATTTCATAGAACTCCCAAAATAACCCCATGAAGCAAAAACCATTATTCCTCTCATACAGAAAAGACAATATTACAAGCTCAGAAAGATTAAGTGATGCCATAAGTAATAGAGCAGAACTCAACACAAGCTTCGATTCCAAGCCACCCTGAGTATACAGTATCTCAAGTGAATGTCAGTGGAGAATAACATTTAGCTTGTTGCAGTGTTTCAATTGCACATGGTGGTTTAAAAAAGCATGCACTGGTGTCAGACTCCCAACGCCCACAAATTACTAGTTTCAGATCTTGAGCAAGTTATTTTAGCTTTCTGTATCTGTCTCTTCATCTGAAGAACTGAGTGATGATATCTACCCCACGGATTTGATATAAAGATTAAAGGAGATGATGAATTTAGCACACTTAGCACTTGACTCCTCAGTCATAACCCACTGCCATATTTCATCTCCAATACAAAGGAATCTATGTAATAGTAGGTACTGTTTATTTGGAGTGCTGAAGATGTCCAAACCATTTATGGCAATACCAGTCTTTTCTGGTTTTCAGAACCTCTTGCTGTTTTGTAAACTTTTACCCCTTAAAAGTTGAATTCTCTGATTACTCAAAATTTGGATAGATTATGTGTTAAGATATATGTGAAGTCTTGGGTCTGGGTAAGTAGAATTTGACGATAGAACATAAAAGAAGGCCTTCTAGTTAAAGAATTCACTAGGAAGATTTTTGAAATTTCAGTTCTATATTTGCAAAATTCAGGAGGCAATATAGGTCTGTATGAATAAAAATAAAGAGTGCTTGAGTACTTATTTTGAGATGGTACTGTTGTAAATATGATGATACCACTCTAATGGCAGAAAACAAAGGAACTAAAGAACCTCTTGATGAGGGTGAACGAGGAGAGCAAAAAAAGCTGGCTTAAAGCTTAATAAAAAAAAATAACTAACATCATGGCATCAGGTTCCATCACTTCATGGCAAATAGAAGGGGAAAAGGTGAAAGCAGTGACAGATTTCCTCTTCTTGGGCTCTAAAATCACTATAGATGGTGACTGCAGCCATGAAATTACAAGGTGATTGCTTCTTGGCAGGAAAGCTATGACAAACCTAGACAGAGTGTTAAAAAGCAAAGATACCACTTTGCTGACAAAGGTCTATATAGTCAAGGTTATGGTCTTTACAGTAGTCATGTACAGTTGTGAGTGCTGGACCATAAAGAAGGCAAAGTGCTGAAGAATTGATGCCTTTGAACTGTGGCACTGGAGAAGACCAAGGAGATCCAACCAGTCAAACCTAAAGGAAATCAACCCTGAATATTCACTGGAAGGACTGTTGCTAAAGCTGAAGCTTCAATACTTTGGTCACCTGATGCAAACAGCTGACTCATTGGAGAAGACCCTGATGCTGGGAAAGATTTAAGGCAGAAAGAGAAGAGATCAACAGAAAATGAGATGGTTGGATGGCATCACTGATTCAAAGGACATGAACTGGGGCAAATTCCAGGAGATGGTGAGGGACAGGGAAGAAGGACATGCTGCATTCCATGGGGTCATGAAGAGAGTTGGACACAACTTGGCAACTGAACAACAATGAACAATTGTAAATGCTTCACCTATATTAGTTCATTTCAACCTGACACTAGCATACCTGAGGGAGGTTTTATTATCACCATCCTCATTATATACAGATGGGAGAACAGGTACTGAGAGGTTAATAACTTGACCAAGTTAACCCACCTAGAAGTATCAGAGATGATTTGAATCTAGAGTCCATGCTCAGACCCAGGGCACTGCACTGCTTCTTTCCAGAGTGTCCAATCACTAATCAATCACACACTCACAAGGAGTTTACAGAACGGTGCAAATCACCCTGTGCTCCTATCAGTTCATAGTGATGTCTGTAGCAGCTGCTGTCGACATCCTGCTCCCTAATTCTTTGGCTCCCAGTTCACTGATACCTAGGGCTTCTCAGGTGGCTCAGCGGTAAAGAATACACTTGTCAGTGCTGAGCCACAGGAGACTTGGGATTGATACCTGGGTTGGGAATATCTCTTGGAGGAGAAATTGGCAACCCACTCCAGTATTTTTGCTGGGATAATCCCTTTGGTACTGTGATTTTCACTAATAGCTACAGTAAAATTCATGACAAACAGACAACTTATCACCTGGGTTTCTCTTGACCCTGCCTGAAGGCTTTTTCAGGGACTGTGAAAGCAGGACCTGTGACAAGACAGGCACAACTTAAAGTACAGGAGAATTAAAGACCCTAGGAATAAACTTCAACTAATACAAAATAGAAATTAATAAATAAATGCCCAGCCTCCCAATCACATTCACTTTCTCAAAGGGCCCCTAGTGGAATTGAGTCCAGTTGGCCCCCAGTAGTAACTTGTTCATTGCAATACCTAATATTGGCTCTCCACACTTTCTTGCCTCACTTTCCATACTTCCCCACTTACGTTTTCTGGGATCATCTTTTAAATAGACTGGGCATCCCAGGTGGCACTAGTGGTAAGAATCCTGCCTGCCAATGCAGGAGACAAAAGAGATGCAGGTTGGATCCCTGGGTTGAGATGATCCCCTGGAAGAGGGCATGGCCAGCTACTCCAGTATTCTTGCTTAGGCAATCCCATGGACAGAGGAAACTGTCAGGTTACAGTCCACAGGGTCCCTCAGAGTCGGACACGATTGAAACAACTTAGCATTCATGCACCTGTAGCCTTTTCTCAAGTTCTGCTTTGGAGAAACTCATCAATATTAATAAGGTGGGCATCTGCAGTTTCCAGCTGTCTCCAATTTCATAATCCCCTTGACACCAGCTCCATCTCCATCAGCTTGCCAAGGATCAGGCTTCATGGGAGGAGCACAGTGAATGAGGAAGAGCTTCAGAAGACTTCGATTCTTTGGAATCTTCAAACTGAAACAAAACACTTCCTCTTGTTGATATTGAGTATGCTCATAATATTGCTTCAACATGTTATGATGTTAGCCAAATTTCTTTCTCTCTTCTCTTACTAAGGATTTTCTATCAAGAAGGAAGAGTATGGGTAAATAAGGGGTAAGAAAGGAAGAAAACACCATAGCATCAGACAAGGATTCCAAAGAGTTACTAGTGTATCTAACGAGATTGTCATGAATGTGCTGCATGTGTCATTAGGAAGCTGAATGATCCTACTAAGTGATATCCTTCTGAGATATGGGATTCGGTGGAAAGAGTATGCACAAACCTTGATACGTACATACCTGAGTTTGAACTTCAGCTTTATCAAAAGGGGTATGACATTAAGCAAATTAACATCCTAAAGCCCAATTTTTCATACATATACAATGGTGTGGAAATATTTACCTCTCAAAACTGTTGAAGATTTAAATGAAATAATGTATATGAAACTTGCTGGCAGATGTTTAACAAATATTAGTTTCCTTTCCTTATCTACCCATGGCCCACCCCAATCTGCTATCCCACAGAGAAAATACCATAGGAAATGTTCTTTATGATCTAAAAATCTTATATATGTTAGGGATCTCTGCTGCTCTTTTGCATTAACATCCTGGAAATTCTAATTTTGTAGTTAAAAAAAATGAATTCTGTGAGCATTTCTTTTGTGGGCATTATGTGCCAGACTCTTCAGGTTAATTAAGGAAAAGTAAAGCGGTTAGGGAAAGTCAGGACAGATGAAAATAAACATCAGAGGTTGAAACTACAATGTGTCCACTAACACAAATGAATAATAGCTTCTATTATGTGCCACTGAAATAGCAAGGGAATAGATAAACCTCCCTATCCCTATGACAAATGGACTGGTTTTCAACAAACTTTTTTTTTTTTTTTTTTTAAAGAAGCAGCAGCAGAGGGCAGACACTTTTTATCTCTATATCCAGCATAGACTCTTCTACCTTTCACATTTCTCCCATGGGGTCATGTGGTCCCTAATAAGGGTGTGATGTTTAGAGGATTAGCAAAAACAAGTTTTGAACATAAGTGCACTTCATAATGTTTTGATTAATTTAGCAGAATAATCTAGCTTTAACTTAGAAGAGCATGCATGTATGGGAATAACTGCTCTTTCAGAACCTGAAGCTGCCTTTAATTATTAGAACGTCAACTTTCTCCAGGAAATACCTACATTTAAGATCTGACTAGAAAGCCAGGGAGGATGCCCACCCATAAAGTCATCCATTCCACAGAGACAGAGAAAAAGCATAGGGAGCTGTGGCCCTGGCTCAACCAACATCCAGCTTGCACCACAACTTAATGCTTACATCCTGGTGGACCACTCACTTCTTTAGTGATGAAGTTGTGGCACGTGGACAGGTCTCAGTGCTCATGCTGAGTCACATGATCAATGCAATATCTGTACGTGCATGTGGGATTCAGAGAAGTCTAGAACATTCAGAAAGCAATACTCCCAGACCGCCAAACTTCAATAACTGCTTTTTTTTTTTTTTTTTTAACTACTGTGATTAGTTCTGGATGTTTTTAGATTATTACTCAGAGTTCCTAGTTTCTGTTTCTAGTTTTTATTCCTGGGAAGCAGTGTTTTATAGAGGTAGCAACATTTGTTAAGTAGAACTATAACTTCTGGATTTTAATACTTACTCTGCCACTTAATAACTGTATAAGCTCTCTATGGCTCAAATTCTTCACCTATAGAATTAGAACTGATAACAAACATATAACAATTTTCTTTCTTAGAAATGAACACTTGCCAAAGGGAGAGAATGGTTTACTGTGTTCTCTGATGCAATCCTTGGCTGCCCATGGCATTATCATCTTTATAAGTCTTGGACTATGGTGCCAACAATTATGATCCATTATCAGGGCTTACATTTTGCAGCCTGGGTGAAACTGTTTGGGTGGCTGCTAAAACTTCTCCATTGTGTCTGTTCTGTGACATTAATCCATCTAAAAATCAAACCACTGCACAAAGTCAGGGAACCATTCTTTCCCATTTCAGCAAAAAATAGCAAATGTAACTCCTCTCAAAGCTGAAAAGGTGAGTGGCATTTCAATTACCATGGCACTTCCTGGGCTGTTTCAGTGAATAGGTAGTATTTTCAGTGCATTTTTAGCCTGTAGGGACAGACTTCATGGTGGTGAAAAGATTCACTGAGTAGCTTCAAACAGAAGCAAACCTTTATAGTACTCCAACCAGCACTGATAGAACTACCACAGTAGAGCACAAGAGCCATAACACGTTCAAGCTAGAACAGAAGAGCTTTCATGATTCCATCCTTTGGTTCCTTAGGTCACAGATGATGAAACTAAGGAACACAGAGATCAAGCTGTAATGAAACTGATTTCCCATTAACAAAGCTAGTTTCAAAACCACAATCAAGCAAACATCTACAAAGGGAATTATGTCCATAAGAATATATAAAATCTAGCAACTGGTCTAGATCTCCACCATCAAAGCATTTTCACCTATTAACCACTGCTCCAAAGTATTCAAACAATGAAATGCATCATACATTTTATAAACAATATATGTGACTTACTTTCAAACTATAGAGTCTACAGTTGATGAAAGGTTCATGGAGTATATTGAGGACAACAGGCACATGAGGGAGAGTGGAGTATGTTCCTGGGTCATTTACTGGAAGCTTGAGTATGGAGGACAGAAGCTTGTTGCTTGATGCAGGTTTCTCTTTAGCCTTTTTGAAGCAGTAAAAACAGGAAGGCAGGGGGCATCCCTTTCATTTTATTACAAATCTTGGCATCGTGACATATACAATGATGTGCCCACAGTCTCTCCCAGGAACATGACTGTGAAGTTCATTCATAAGACTCTTATTGCTAAGACTCTCTCCTGCCCCTCTATACTAATAGTGTTCCCAATACAAGAGCTGGGAGAATCCAAGTGTGAAAGACTAGAAATCAGCAGTGGAAGTTTCCTTGTAATTAAGAGAGGCTCAATTATCAAGTAGATAAACTTTTTCTTTTATACCTTTTCATTCCCTCCCTGAGGATCTGGTTTCCCATCTCCACTTTCTCCCTCCCTCCAGTGCTCTTTGCATCCATTTTCAAGAGGTCCAGGCTCTTTCTGTTAGGTCTTATGTGAGAAAATTAAATTCCTGTTTAATTATAATGCCCCTCAAGATGCCTATGTTTTAAATAATGACTCTCTATAAAATCAAGAGGTCATCAAAAGTCAACCAGTTGAATTTTAGGTGATCTAATACTAAACAAATAGCAGGTACCTTTCAGACAGTGTGGGGCAAGGGGGGGTTTCTTATACTCCCAAATCAAGATCACATGTAAAAGCAGCTGCTTCTATGTTAGCTTCCCCATTTGCAAGACTTTAAAACAAAAAGGACCTTGGTAATATTACAACTGACTCCATCAGAATTAAAGGACATATGGAAGATAATCCATAGGACTTGGTGACATTTATGCTCTAAACTGTTAAGCTTCAGACTAAAGACAGAAGAAAGTAAACGTTGCCTTCATCTGCTCCTTCCTATCTCAAGTCCTTTTCACATGCCTTCTTTTGCCTGAAGTGCTCTTCTAAATTCTCCCTATCAGTTCCTATATTTGCCTCACTGATTCCTACTTTTCCGTCAGTGCTCAGGTGATACTGAATCAGGAAAGATTTCTCAAGTGCCCAGAATAGATCATCACCTCATTCTACTCTAAATCTCTTTGTTCTATTGCTCTATATAAATACATATAGTCAGATGCTGCTGCTGCTGCTGCTAAGTTGCTTCAGTCGTGTCCGACTCTGTGCGACCCAATAGACAGCAGCCCACCAGGCTCCTCTGCCCCTGGGATTCTCCAGGCAAGAATACTGGAATGGGTTGCCATTTCCTTCTCCAGTGAATGCATGCATGCTAAGTCGCTTCAGTCATGTCCAACTCTGTGTGACCCTATGGACAGCAGCCCACCAGGTTCCTCTGTCCACAGGATTCTCCAGGCAAGAATACTGGAGTGGGTTGCCATTTCCTTCTCCAATAGTCAGATGAAGTTGACCAATTCCAGCTATCTTTATTTACAATAGTCAGCTGAGGGTTCGCTGTTACATACCAAGTCTCAGTATTACAGAGGAGCTTTCCTTCTCGCTAGGGTCTCTGTGCAAAGTGCTGACAAGCCTGGTTGCTACTAAAGTTCTGTTCTGCATTTTCCACAAAAACCTCCCTAATTACACAATTCATTTATCATCACGAGCTGTGTGAATAACACTAAAACTTTGGCACCTAATATACTAGCACTCAGCTGTTAGGTAAATTTGATACCTCTTCCCTCTTTTTTACAATAATTTTTATAATTGGACTTTCTAGCACATTATATTTGCATCTCTGGACCTATTCCTCCTCGTTTCCTCTTGCCTTCTTATCTTTGCAAATTGCATTCCTATTCCCTTTTATCTCTGGCCACTATTTGTGAATTTTATCTAGAAAATATTCTTAAAATCAAACTAAGATAATGTCAAATCCCCTTGGTATATAGTCAGGGGTAAGGAGATGAAGGGAAACAGGGGGAAATATTGATTTGGATTTAGTAAAAATGCAAAAAGACTTTAGTTTGGGCTTAAGCATTACAGAAGAAGAGAGGAAAAGAATAGATAGCAGTATTGCAATATGTTGGACAGAAATTGTTATATAAGTAATATCTATTTACTCAATCACTCAGTCATGGCCAACTCTTTGTGACCCTGTGAACAAGTAGACTACTAGGCTCCAGTGCCCATGGGATTTTTCTGGCAAAATAATGGAATGGGTGGCCATTTCCTTCTCTAGGGGATCTTCCCCACCCAGGGATCGAACCTGTGTCCTCTGTGCCTTTAGCATTTCAAGCAGATATTTTACTGTTGAGCCACTGGTGAAGTCCAATACCTATTTAAGATATTTTAAAGTTTTTTTTTTTTAAACTAAGAGTCTGTAGCATTGTGTAATTGCTTATTTAGTTTCCTTTATCAATAAGGAATTCATTTCAAATCATTTACATGAAAAGGAAATACTAAAATGCAAATAAACCTTACCAAAAATTAGTTTGCCCCAGTCTTCTCATAAATTACTTACTGTGTGTCAGGTTCCCAAATGCTCAGTGTACAGTATAACAAGGAACTTGGTACTTTTACTACACATTGGAAGGAGAAGTAAACAGGCTAAGCAAAATGAGGAAATTTCCCTGAAAATACCTTTAAGGGGTTTGAATTTGGATAGTCTGCTCCACAGTATGTAGTCTTCATTGTGACATCATACTGTCCCATTCGATGTAAGGTTTGGATCTCTGAAGGACAGTTTGGCCAAGGATAGAAGCCAATGAGAGTTTGTGGGTTTGGACTTTCAAAGTGAACTCAGACCTTTTGGCATTTACATTTTCTGTGTGGTGGACAAAATGAAAACTTCTATTTGAAAAGGGGGAAAGAACATAGCCTAAATGACTTCAAAGTCATGAACATCAAATAGTTCTTACCAAAAAACAGTACAATCACTGAAGTGCATCTGAATCAAAAAATACACGGATTTGACAGCAATCTGATTCACAACATACCAAGAGCCACTTTGTGGTTATTATGGTTCCAAGCTAAATAGAAAACTCTTTCTTGCCTTCTTCTTCCCATTAATTAATTCCTGATTGGGCATTCCTGCCCTTCCAAGGGCATGTCAGGGGACACACTTTGGGGCACTCCATCATTCAGGAAACGATGTTGGCAACACAGAGAGGTTTGGCAGGGTAGGTGGCTTTAGGGCAGACCTGGCCAGCACTGTCTCACCTCATACGGCCCAAATCATCAGCAGCAACAACTACAGGCACTTTTAGTCTGAGTGTTTCACACTGGGTGTTTTTCCATGTCCTTCAAAGTCTGTGGATGTAGAGATGGGCAAGTAATTGTGCCTACAACTTGGTAGTGTGGGCAGCTAAGATCAAAGCAAGAGAAATTGTACAAATTGTCCACTTGAATACTAAAGAAGCAAAGAAAGCCAAGCCAATTCAACCAAGTATTGCTTCTTTTTCTTTGAGTTCCTTATATTTCTGATCCAAAAGTTTATATTCTAAATGGTTGGTTAGCAGAGCAGCTGAAGTGGCACACAGTCAAGACTCTGAGATTGCTACCAGAAAGCTTGACTTAAAAAAGGAAGGCCTAGACATTTTAATTTTGCTGCCAATGAAGAGAATAAACTGGCATAATTCAAGTAATCATGTTAGGCAAATCTAAGTTGTAGTGATTTACAGAGGAGCACTGAGTTAGAAAATAGTATCAGCTTGAAAAAGAAATGAACTAGACCCAGGACACAGCTGAAGAACAAAAATCTCAGAGAACACATTTCTTATCTAAAAAATGAGAGAGTTGGACCACGTTCTCCACTGTGCCTTCCCATTCTAACATTCCATGACCCTATTTTATGTTAAATGGATGCATGGAACTAGACAGATCACTTATCTTGAGTAGGGCTTTAGGTAATGAATCATAGATAGCACCCATCAATTCTTAGGCAATTCTTGTTAGAATTATCTCTAATCTTGTAGAACATTCCAGAGCCCAATGCTGAAAGTGAGATAAACTGTTAGAGCTTGACCTAGCTCTAATATTGGTAGCTATGTAAAAATCGGCAAGCCAACTTAGTTTCATTTCCTTATCTGGAAAATGAGACCAATCCTTATACTTCTAATATTTGATTCCCAAATATTCACTATTCATTATACTTGTGACTCTTTATAAAATTTTTATATATTATTCAACATTCCTTGAGCTAGAATAATGTTAAGTAGGTCCAGTATCTTTAACATTCATAAACTATGAAATATGGACAGTATCTTTAATCTCATTTTCTTTAATATAGAAATAATATGGACTTTAAAATCCAAGACTCAGTGCCCAAGAAATAATATCTATCAGTCATGAACAAATATTTGAAGATGTTATTGTACAGTTGCTAAGTCATTTCCAACTCTTTGCAACCGCATAAACTACAGCATTTCAGGCTTCCCTGTCCTTCACTATCTCCCAGAGTTTGCTCAGCTCATGTCTGTTGAGTCACTGATGCCATCCAACCATCTCATCCTCTATTTCCCCCTTTTCCTCTTCCCATTCTAACATTCCATGACCCTATTTTATGTTAAATGGATGCATGGAACTAGACAGATCACTTATCTTGAGTAGGGCTTTAGGTAATGAATCATAGATAGCACCCATCAATTCTTAGGCAATTCTTGTTAGAATTATCTCTAATCTTGTAGAACATTCCAGAGCCCAATGCTGAAAGTGAGATAAACTGTTAGAGCTTGACCTAGCTCTAATATTGGTAGCTATGTAAAAATCGGCAAGCCAACTTAGTTTCATTTCCTTATCTGGAAAATGAGACCAATCCTTATACTTCTAATATTTGATTCCCAAATATTCACTATTCATTATACTTGTGACTCTTTATAAAATTTTTATATATTATTCAACATTCCTTGAGCTAGAATAATGTTAAGTAGGTCCAGTATCTTTAACATTCATAAACTATGAAATATGGACAGTATCTTTAATCTCATTTTCTTTAATATAGAAATAATATGGACTTTAAAATCCAAGACTCAGTGCCCAAGAAATAATATCTATCAGTCATGAACAAATATTTGAAGATGTTATTGTACAGTTGCTAAGTCATTTCCAACTCTTTGCAACCGCATAAACTACAGCATTTCAGGCTTCCCTGTCCTTCACTATCTCCCAGAGTTTGCTCAGCTCATGTCTGTTGAGTCACTGATGCCATCCAACCATCTCATCCTCTATTTCCCCCTTTTCCTCTTGCCCTCAATCTTTCCCAGCATCAGGGTCTTTTTCAGTGAGTCAGTTCTTCACATCAGGTGGCCAAAGTATTGCAGCTTCAGTTTCAGCTTCAATCCTTCCAATGAATATTCAAGGTTGATTCCTTTTAAGATTGACTGGTTTGATCTCCTTGCAGCCCAAGGGACTCTCAAGAGTCTTCTCCAACACCACAGTTTAAAAGCATCAATTCTTCGGTGCTCAGCTTTCTTTATGGTTCAACTCTCACATCCATACATGACTACTGGAAAAACCATAGCTTTGACCAGATGGACCTTTGTCAGCAAGGTGCTTGTCTCTACTTTGTAATATGCTGTCTAGATTTGGCATAGCTTTTCTTCCAAGGAGCAAGTGTCTTTTGATTTCATGGCTGCAGTCACCATCTGCAGTGATTTTGGAGCCCAAGAATATAAAGTCTGTCACTGTTTCCATTGTCTTCCCATTTATTTGCCATGAAGTGATGACAGTGGATGCCGTCATCCATCCAAATAGCCCCACAACACAAATACTGCACTCTGCTGTCTCTGACAGCACTGCAGAGTGAATAAGTAAGCTGGCACTTTATTTCCATTTCATTTACAGTGAAAACATTTTGTGTTGGTTTTTCCTTGGTTCAAACCCTTTCATGTCATCCCATACTTCTCAGAGAAGCCAAAATCTTCTTTACATTCCCATTTACATTCTCTCACTTTGTTGTTGTCTACTCTCTGAGACCACTCCATTCCAACTACACCAGCCATGCTTCTACTTCAAGACCTTTGCAATTGCTGTTCCCTCATACTGGAAGCTTTCCTTCTAGGGTATTCCAGTGACTATTCTCTGTTTCCTTGCATCCTTTAAGTTTCACTCAAATATCACCTTCTTAACAAGGCTTTTTATCTCCATTCTTCCTAAAAATTTCAGCTCTAGCCTTACTTTTTCTTCTTGACACTTATAACTACCTGATTGATATACAAGCTATTTTATTAATTTTTTTATAGAATATGTCCCCCAACTAGAATGTAAAATTCATGAAGACATGGATTTGTATTTTTTTAAAAAAACTTACCTGGCCATTTAATAAATATGTATTAAATGAACAGATGCATTACTGGAAATTCATAATTATAGTCTAAAAATATTTACAAACTGGTGCTGATTAGTTGATGTAACTATCCTTGTCTTCCTATGTCTTGAAGTATAATTTCCTTAGTCCTTCTTCTTGATATCAGTCTCAAGCTTTCTCTTCATCTAAATCCATGTTTGTACTACTTGGATAATCACCATTAGAATCAACTTGGATCTATGATGAAAATGAAGATTCCTGACCCCTTGTTCAGTCAAAACCTCTGTGCCAAGAAGGAGACTTTTGCAACCTGAATTTTTAATAACCTTTCCAGGTGATAATAATTCAGTCTTACATGTGAGCGCCATTGACAGAAATCTTTTATGGCCCATTAATTTCTTAATGTCTTTCTTCTGCTGTACTAAGGTATACATATCCATGTATATCTAATCCATATCTAACCATAGACCATATTTATGTGATTCTCCTTAAACTGTGCTCAGTACAGGGACATAGTTATGTAACAAATTATTTGCTGGCTTTTGATGAAAAGGATGAAAAGAATGATAAGGACCATTACAATAAAATGTGTTTTGAACCTAAAACAATTCCTTTTACTAAGCAGGATTTCGGGACTAATTTACTCTAAAGTTTGTTTTTTGAGTGATAAAGGCATTTTTTTCTTTTCACAAGTCATGTGATGTCAAAAAGTTTGAACAGTTTAAGTTGAACAAGTTAACTGCTTCTCTTACAAAGTAACTATTTCAGATAAACTCTGCAGTTAACATTAGAAATCAAATAAATATTACAAATACATCTTACATCACTTAATCCATTAAAATCTATTGAGAAACATCAGGATTGCATACTTGCATTCTCAAGAATATTCACCTATATAGCTATTTGCCTTCAATGATGAAGCAAAGTAGAAAAATACAGACTTCTCAAAAACATTTATAAAACTTGGCTGTGACCTGACCTGAGATTTTTTACAGTGAGTGTGAGATTTTATAAGGCAAGAGGGAAATAAAACTTGTTTGTTTGTTTATCTAACCAGCACACACATTTTTCAAACAATTTGAGTTTGGCATCACCCATAATGCTTCTGGCCAAACACTTTTTCCCCTTAATTTTATAACCAAAGAAATTTTCAGGGAGATTAAATCCACATGTTTCTGATTCATGCCATATCCAGAAATGTCTCAGTAAAGTATATTTGATTTCAAGAACTTTGGAAAAAATTCTATTATCAGCAATTTCTAAAACTACAGGTAAGTCAGTGTAAATAATAGGCAAGCTTCAGTGGGTTAATTCAGGCATAGAAAGATTCACCTAAAATGCAATTGGACAAATAATCCTAAGGAGCCAAACGTTTTCCTCGAGATTCTGGGAAGCTGCAATAGCCTGTTTTGACTTCAAATTCCCAGTGTGGTCAAATCAGAGTTAGTTTAACAGCAGGAGTGGTTCCATGTGCATAGAAACTCTACTACAGAGGGTTGAGTATTCAGTATTTACTGGGTACATAAAGTGTGCCAGGTACTATAGCTGTAGGAAAATAAAGATGAAAAAGACATAATGTTGACCTTAAAGAACTTCCAGTTTAGTAGGTGAGGATAAGACCCAGGAGATACTAGCAATATTCTGTCTTAAAACTTTAAGATAGACTGTCTAGTTCCCTATGTAGCACACATCAGCAAACTCACTCAAATTCTAAAGCACATAAACAGAAACATAGGACTGTAAAGCAAAATATCAGAAACTAATATCTTATTCCATTCAGTTTAACTAAAATTCATCTTGTATCCCGCATGGATAAAACACATTTTAAGAAAAATATTCTGAGACAAAATGGTGGAGAAGCTAAGCTAGAAAGAAAGAAAAGAAAGAAAGAGGGAGGGACGAAGCAAGGGCCAGAAGAAGGAAGACAAACGAAAAGGCTCAAATAAAAGGGAGATTAAAGAAAAAAAATTGTAGGAAAACTGTCTTGGCTGGAATTAAAAGATGCTTAGGGTTGGGAAAGTGTATTTTAAGATAAATCTCGTTACATTTGAGGTAAAGGAATAAACACAAATACATGTACAAATACGTATACAGTGAGCTTTAAGCTAATGAGCTAGAAAAACCACACAAAGGCTTTTTATAAACTCTAAGGCATCACACCATGAATTTGGATGTGGGTTTGACTTCACATGATAAATACATTAAATAAATAAGTAAATAGATGGATGTCACACTCAATTTTACACAAACAATCCACATTTGCATCACCATTGAGAGTGCACACTGAGCCAAATGTCACTGGGTTAGCAACCAGCCCTGGGAAACTCTGTCTCATTCGACAAGATTACTACATCTGGCTGTCCTTGAAAATCTAAGAATTAGATGCTCTTGTCCTTCTGATACTCTCAACTGATGATGAAAAAATGGGAAACTTTTACAATGTCACTAAACTTATTTGGCTCTAGAAGTATCTAGTTCAACTTCTTTCTGCAAGCCAGAAGCTGTTGTACTCAGATTTTTTCTGCTTAGCAGCAGAGTCAGGACTTGAACTCAGACTCCCACCAGTTCAACACTCTACCTCAGAAAAATCCTGATATCCATTATGAGGATTCAACACATCTAGGAGGAGGCACAGCACAGTGAAAAGAACAGTAGTGTGGAGTTCAAACACCTGAGTTAAATTCTGCTACTGTCTATGAGATATTGAGCAAGTAAGTTATTTTCTGTTAGTATTCTCTTCTAAGAATGGATTTTCATGTGTTCAGTCCCAAGCACTAAATATATAGCAGGCACTGTTCTAGAAGCTTTCGGAAATGTAATACAATAATAATCAAGAGAGATGTCATTTGGCTTCCATGTTAAAGGATTACTCTGGTTGTTCTGTCAGAAATAAATTATAAGGGGGGGATGGGTGACAGGAGGGAGACAAGGGCTATTACAGTTATCCAGTGGGAGATAAATGTGGCTGGGACCATGGTGCTGATAAAGAAAAGGGGTTAGATTCTGGATATAATTCTAATGTAAAGCCAAAAGCTTTTATGATGAATTAAATATAATGATTTAAGAGACAAAGAGATTCCTAAATTTGGGATCTGGTCATCTGGAAAGCTGGAATTATCAAATAGGATAAGGAAGTTTCTGGATGAAAGAGGGGTGGGAGCAAGATCTAGAGATCATTTTTGACACTTAGAAATTAGAATGTCTGAAAAGATATCCAAGTGTGGAGATATTGAGTAGAAAATTGTACATACAAATTTAGACTTTCATCTGGCTAAAGATGTGAATGTGGAAACTATCAGTAGATAGATGGGAGGATCTATTTGTTTGCTGAAATTATGCTGTGTAGCATCTCCAGAGGGAGAGAGAAGACTTTTAAAATGTTTTTTGAGAAGTATAAATGGACTGATTTTATTACGTCTTGGATTCAAGAATCCTGCTTCAAGAGAGTGAAGGATCCTTCAGTTTTGTACTTAATGAAAGATAATAACAAAAAATAATTTTAAATGATGAAAAGCATATTCAGTTCAGTTCAGTTCAGTCACTCAGTCATGTCCAACTCTTTGCAACCCCATGAATCTCAGCATGCCAGGCCTCCCTGTCCATCACCAACTCCCGGAGTTCACTCAGACTCAGTCCATCAAGTTAGTGATGCCATCCAGCCATCTCATCCTTGGTCGTCCTCTTCTCCTCCTGCCCCCAATCCCTCCCAGCATCAGAGTCTTTTCCAATGAGTCAACTCTTCTCAGGAGGTGGCCAAAGTACTGGAGTTTCAGCTTTAGCATCATTCCTTCCAAAGAAATCCCAGTGTTTATCTCCTTCAGAATGGACTGGTTGGATCTCCTTGCAGTCCAAGGGACTCTCAAGAGTCTTCTCCAACACCACAGTTCAAAAGCATCGATTCTTCGGCGCTCAGCTTTCTTCACAGTCCAACTTTCACATTCATTCATGACCACAGGAAAAACCATAGCCTTGACTAGACAGACCTTAGTCGGCAAAGTAATGTCTCTGCTTTTGAATAAACTATCTAGGTTGGTCATGACTTTTCTTCCAAGCAGTAAGCGTCTTTTAATTTCCTGGCTGCAATCACCATCTGCAGTGATTTTGGAGCCCCCCAAAATAAAGTCTTACCCTGTTTCCTTATATACTGAATATTACTTATCTTTTACTACAATGCTGACTTAAATGTAGATTTCAAAGATAATTTTATATCAGTAAATAATCAGTGGGTTTATGATGTCAGTTTCTATTTTCTCCTTATAACATTTGTGAAAATCTTTTATCTAGTTATGCCTAAGAAAGTAGGTTATAGTGTGCATTTATCCTTGTGTTTTCCGGTTTCTAAAAACTTGCTTGTTTATCTCCCCAATCTTTTCCCTACTACTATGCACTGGAAATTGTCTTGTCATCTCATGGCCCTTGCAATTCAGATATGCCTTAGGTTTTATCTGTGCTTTGTACCCTAGTTCACTCATATACCAAGACCCAGGATTACTGAAGAGCCTTCTTTCTCTTTAGAGTCCTCTGAAAAATGCTGACAGCCTGGCTGCTGCTAAACCTCTGTTCTATATTACTATAACCTTGGCATTCCCTGGGTGTCCTCTACTTCTCAGCTTTTAATCAATGATCTGATTACTTCATTTTTTATTTCTTGTCTCCTTCTACAAAGATTTTAAGGTTGATTTCAATCATTCATACAATGTGAAAGATTTTCCAGTGGCATGCCAAGAATGATTTTCTGGTGTGCAAACATCCTGAACTCTTGGCCTTCAGGGAAGCCAGGGGTGGTTGGACAATCTAATCCTGGCTGGCTGGCTACCTCTTCTCTTTTCCTCAGTATGCCATACAAATATTAGCACTTGCTTTCTGTGTATAACATGATAAAGGTTTATAAATATAGTACCTTAGAAGTTGCTAGATAAAAACAAGATTCCTTGTGATGAAAGCAAATAAGGGCCTGAAATTAAAAAAAAAAAAAAAGATTTGTTATGATAGAGGAATCATAATTTTCTCTGTGAAACCTGAGAATAATTTTTCTTGTGTTCTCCTTTATGTAGTGGATAATGTCTTTAACAATGTACCTGTGGTAAACACATGATAGATTTAGTGAAGCACTATTCAATAATATCAGTTTTATAATGACTTCAAACAATATAGTGTTAGTGCTCTTCTTGGTCTTGTTGCTTAATCTAAGAGAAAATGTGGCTTATCTTGAATACTTCATGAGCTTTGGGTAATTTTTCATAAATATTATCACAAAGGAATTTTCTTTCCTGAATAATTGCTGGTCATCAAAAGGTTCAAAGAACATTCCCCAGAGGAAGCATTCAGCACAAATATCATTACATATTTAACAACCAACCAGGCAGAAAGTAAGGCTAACATTTTCTTATGAAAAATCTAATCAAGATACATATCTGAATGAAGGGCCACTTCACTTAGATAGCCAAGAAGCTACTTACATGCAGTGCCAACTTATATTTTCCTCTGATAGCAGGCTTGATTTTAAGCTGCAGATGGAAGAATGGCCAATCAAACCTCAAACCTCTAGATCTATATGGCAACTATAATGATTTTATAGGGCTTCCCTGGTAGCTCAGTTGGTAAAGAATCCACCTGCAAGTCAGGAGATCCTGGTTCAATTCCTGGGTTGGGAAGATCCCCTGGAGAAGGGATAGGCTACCCACTCCAGTATTCTTGGGCTTCCCTTGTGACTCAGCTGGTAAAGAATCTGCCTGCAATGCAGGAGACCTGGGTTTGATCCCTGGATTGGAAAGATAGCCTGAAGAAGGGAAAGGCTAACCACTCCAATATTCTGGCCTGGAGAATTCCATGGACTGTATAGTCCAAAGAGTCCCAAAGAGTTGGACATGACTTATGACTTTCACATAAGAATTTTAACTTGGAAATTTTTAGGTAAGAATTGCCAATCATCTCCCAAAACAACAGAAAGTCAATTATAATGATTCATTATAAAGATGGCTTCTAATTTTGGAAAATACAGTTATATGCATGCACTTTTTGAGATAAATTTTCTGTAACCCAGGGGTAAATAAATGTCTTATCTTGTTGTGTCAAACCATTGGATATAAACCAATTAAATATCATTTGACATCTCTCAGCTTAGATTATTTGTATATCAGAGTACTGATCTTAAACTATCCTTTCTGGCAATAACATATAGCAAGACTAACTGAATAGGGGGTTATTGCTAGGACACAATGATAAAATCCACTCATCAGTAATTAGTAAAAATGACTGGTATTGGTGATGGTTTACAATGTGCCAAGCTCTGTTCTAATGTCTTTACATATTTTAACTAATTCCTCACAGCTCTTGAGGTAAGTTACTATCTCCATGATACACATAAGGAAATTCAAGTATTGTGAGATTATTTCACTTACTTAAGGTCCCATAGGGCTTCCTAGGTGGTGGAGTGGTAAGGGATATACCTGCCAATGCAAGAGATGCAAAAGACTTTGGTTAGATCCATGGGTTGAAAAGATCCTCTGGAGGAGGAACCCACTCCAGTACTGTTGCCTGGGAAATCCCTTGGGCAGAGGGGCCTGGAGGGCTATCATGCATGGGGTTGCAAAGAGGCAGACATGACTGAGTACACATCACACACAAGGTCACATCCAGCTTCCCTATTCTGCAGACAGAGGATCCTGGTGGGCTACAATCTGTGAAGTTACAAAGAGTTGGACATGATTGAGTGGTTAACACTTTCACTTTCAAGGCCACATCACTGAAAAGCACAGGAACTGGATTCCAACCATGGCAGTCCAGTTTTAGAGCTCATATTTTCATTATTCTTTTACTCTTCCTCTCAGTGTAGAGAATTATATTTCTATTCTCATTACTAGGAAGTACTTGTCCATCTCAGCTGAGCAGTGTCATATCATTAACCTACAATTTCAAAGGCATAAAGAGTAAAAAAAGAAAGAAAGCACTAAAATTTACCATCATTGCTACCATCTCTGTAGCCTACTTTTAGATTTTCTGCAAACTACAGCAGTTTTACAATTCTTTGCATTTTTGTTGTTTCCTTTTATTTGATAAAGAAGTACAACTTCCTAATTGAAATCTGATCTATTTTCTCTTTTTCCTAATTGGAAGAAAATCTAAGTACCACGGCATTCCTGTATATTTCCATCAAATTTTCTCTGAATTAAGAAATTCCAGGTAATTAATGTTTAATCAAATTTCATTCTCAGAATTATGCAAGCTATACTTTAAAAAAAATGTGCAAGAAGCATTTTAGTCCCTCTGTCCATGGAATTCTCCAGGCAAGAATACTGGAGCAGGTCCCCCCTCCAGGGGACCTTCTTGACCTACGGATCAAACCCAGCTCTGTACTGCAGGCAGATTCTTTATGTCTGAGCCACTAGAGAAGCCCAGTAAACCTAGGTAACACTTTGGAAATACTCTTTGGTAGCTTAGGTTTTTGAAGATTCTCAGCTTTGGTAAAAAAAAAAAAAAAAAAGGCAAAAGACAGCCTTTGAATTAACCAGTCCTGCTGTCAATGAAATCTTGGTTTTCTAAAAATTACACTTAGAATTAAGCACTTAGTAGTAAATTATTACTTAACAAGTGATCTTATCAAAGGTTAATGTGGAATTCTGTCTCCTGCCAGTTGTTTCCATTCTTTCTCAGAAAAGAGAGAACTGAGGTGAAAGAGAAATCACTAATAAGTGGCACTGAAAAATGGTTTCCTGACACAGCAGCAAAGTTTTGTTGACTGTTCAGAAACATCTAGGAGAGGTTGATCTTCTCTATGTGGAAACTATTTCCACATAAACTAATGCTAATGGAAGAATCATGTTATAGCACAAACACATTTTTATGAGCGACTTTTTATAGCAATGAATTACTGTAACTTCCTTTTGTCAAGCTCTTTTCCTGTGGGTTTTTTTTTTTTTTTCTGCTTTTGACTCTTTTTCCTCCATTCCTCTGTTAAGCTTTTATAACAAGAGAGCGGGATGAGCCATGGATGTGACTCTTACCTGCAAATAATAGACTGGCAAAAATACAGCAACAAAAACATTTTATCAGAGAAATTATCACAGAAGCTTACTTGCTATCATGAAAAGAAAGTCACACCCAATCTAAGATGAAAAGGAGCTAGAGAGCTGGAATTTTCATTAAGTGGTAGCAATTATATTGACCAGGACAGGGGACAACTAACCAGTTTACAAATTAAGAGTTTAATTTCTTTCATATTAATTTAATACAATACCTGCTTCCTCAATTTTTACCACTTCAGGCAATTTTACTAGGTCCCAGGGATAAAATAATCTATTGAAATTGAATTCTGCCCTCACATTGTTCAAAATTTAGTGAAAAAGTATACATGTATAAATGGATTTTAACTTCACAGTCATAGATTCAGCAGTGGAAAGCTTAATCTTGCCAATTTGAGATATTTCTAGTTAGAACTTCTAGTTTAGTTCTAGATTAGTGTCACTGTTATTAGGAAAGATCCCCTGGAGTAAGAAATGGCAACCCACTCCAGTATTCTTGCCTGGGAAATCCCATGACAGAGGAGTCTGGTGAGTTACAGCCCATGGGGTGGCAGGGTTGGACACGACAGAGCACATGCATGTGCACACACACACACATACACATCATTGTTGTTAACAAGTCAGTTAATTCGGGAATCTTACTCTGCTTATCCTTTCCCTTCTTTTGGCTGCTGTCTGGTTTTGAAGGAAGCTCAGATACCTTGGTATCCTGGAAGTTGTGGGGTTGTAACAGATGGAATGGCCCATTTCCAGTCTGTAGTAATCATCTGACCTCCCTACTGAGATTTTATGTTTCCTGCTTGGTCTTGGCCACTAGCCTCTGGACCCACTGTTTCTGGAAGCTGCTGACACATTTATGGGGCTGCATGACGTTCAATATCAGAGATACAGAGTCTGTGTCCTACAAGGCTCTTCTGAACCATCTGCCACTCTTCTCTCTCAGGACCATGGAAAAATGTTGAATGTTGTCTCATATTACTAGAGTTTAGGGGCTTATAACAGGTCTTTACATCCCCTACTTATTTGGTTTACTATTCCAACCACTGCTCTATTCTGTCTAAAAGGTGGACAGGATTTCCCATGGCCTTCCTTCAGAGTAAGACACAAATCTCTGCTTTTGGGTCCCCAAAATTGGTCTATAGTTTATCTTCTAAGCCAGATTTGGATAGAGGGAGTCATATGATCCCTTCACTTTCTCCCAAACCTCTTTTCTTATATCTCCTATTCTTATATAGTTTCTCTCTCTTTCTCTCTGCATGGTGGGAAAATCATTTATATATCAACAGGCATTTACCCACATTTTGGTGAATGGTGTAAAAGGCTGCTGCTGCTGCTGTTAAGTCGCTTCAGTCATGTACAACTCTGTGTGATCCCATAGACAGCAGCATACCAGGCTCCTCTGTCCCTGGGACAAGTATTCTCCAGGCAAGAATACTGGAGTGGGTTGCCATTTCCTTCTCCAATGCATGCATGCATGCTTAGTAGCTTCAGTTGTGTCCGACTCTGTGTGACCCTATGGACAGCAGCCCACCAGGCTCCTCCATCCACAGGATTCTCTAGGCAAGAATACTGGNCAAGTATTCTCCAGGCAAGAATACTGGAGTGGGTTGCCATTTCCTTCTCCAATGCATGCATGCATGCTTAGTAGCTTCAGTTGTGTCCGACTCTGTGTGACCCTATGGACAGCAGCCCACCAGGCTCCTCCATCCACAGGATTCTCTAGGCAAGAATACTGGAGTGGGTTGCTATTTCCTTCTCACATGTAAAAGGTTGAAACCTTCAAAAGGCTTTCTCTCTTCATTTCTGCAGTAACATCTAATCCTGAAGACAATGAAGGCAGAAACTCCTCACTGATGGATCTATTAGAATCAAAAATACATGGAAAATATGACCCAGGATTCCCACTCCTGAGCATATACCCTGAGAAAACCATAATTGAAAAAGACACATGTACCCCAATGTTCATCACAACACTATTTAAACTAGCCAGGACTTGGAAACAACCTAGATGTCCATCGACAGATGAATGGATAGAGAAGTTTCAGTACATATATACAATGGAATACTACTCAGCCATAAAAAGGAATGCATTTGATTCAGTTCTAATGAGGTGGATGAACCTAGAGCCTATTGAACAGAGTGAAGTAAATCAGAAAGAGAAAGACAAATATCCTATAATAATGCATGTATTCCCTGGTGGCTCAGCGGTTAAAGCGTCTGCCTCCAATGTGGGAGACCCGGGTTCGATCCCTGGGTCGTCCAGGGGATCTTCCTGACCCAGGGATCGAACCCAGGTCTCCCACATTGCAGGCAGATGCTTTAACCTCTAAGCTACCAGGGAAACCCACTGTATGATTCAGAGAGCTTAAATCTGGTGCCCTGTGACATCCTAGAGGGTTGGAGTGGGTGGGAGGTTTAAGAGAGAGAGGATATATGTATACCTATGGCTGATTCATGTTGATGTATGGCAGAAACCCACACAATACTGTAAAGAAATATCTTCCTATTGAAAATAGATAAATTTTTTAAATAGAAAAAAAAGTACATGGTAAAAGAATCTAACTAGTACTATTATATGCATACAATGAGTTTGCCTTTCTGATACATGACTTATCTTCTTCCAGCTAATATATGATATCAGGCATACAAAACTCAAAAGGATCATTTATACATATAATAGGGTGTTCAAAAGGAATTCTTCCTCTCTCTTGGTTTTGGTTAGGCCACCTACTCACATTCCACAGTAAGTTGCTACACTATACCAATAGGACTTTTAAAGTGGTAGAAAAGCATTTTGTGACCTCCTCATTAACCTCTATTCTATAAAACAGTCTGAGGAGTCTGGGGCATTTAGTAGGAAATTATAGTCTTTCTTTGGTGAGAATTGTTGATATGCTATGAGACCCACCAGGTGTGAAGCTAATCCAGAAAGACTCAAGAATACTTGAATGGTTAAGGGGATATGGTAGACCATGGTATGACTCACACCCAAGAGATTTGCTCACACCCAAGAGATCATACTCACACCCATTATATGACTCACACCCAAGAGACTCACACTACCACTTTGCAAGTCTTATTTGTATAGTGTGGAGGACTATTTTTTTTTAATCTAAGAGGAACCAGATAACAAAGGAGGCCTGCCCAAGATCTGATTGATAGACAAGGAAAGAATTAGGCACTCTGAGTATGTCTATTTGGCATTAAATGGTAAGAAGAAAAAGTTGTTTTATAGCTGCATTCTATAATCTCACTTGTCTTAAATATTAAGATATAAAACATATTAAGCCCTACCCTTCAACAAACACACAGAGAAAGGAAAGCAAAGAGGACAAAAAATTTTAAAACTACCCTTTCCATTTTCAGAATTAAAACATTCCCCCCCTAAAATTCTTATAAAAATTACTCCCAAAATTTGAAGGTTAAAAAGCATGTCTAGAAACAAACAAACAAAAAAAAAAACTCCTATTCTTAGAAACATAAAATTATTCTGGTTCCAAGTAAAATGGAGGAAGCACACTTGATCATGTCCCTTCTACTGAATGCAGCTATAAAATCTGGACAGAACAGTTGGAGCAACTACTTGAAAACTTGGAAAAGAATACAGGAGTTTGAGGAAAAACACCTGAATTCAAAGTATCACCAAACTAGTGGCGGGTTCACAGTTTTATTTTTTTCTGGTATGACCTGTTCTGGACACAAGGCAGTTTGAAACCTAGAAGTAGCTTTTCTGTGGAAAAAGAAAGCTAGAGGAGACGCCCTCTAATTCTGTATCAAGGAGCAGGAAAGAGGTTCCTTAACACTCAGAGAGAATAGGGAAGACTCCTTCATAACATTGGAAACAAGAAAAGGATGTCCACTCTCACCACTCCTATTCAACATCACACTGGAAGTCCTAGTTAGTACAATAAAGTAAGACTATGTAAAAAGCATACAGATTGGAAAGTAAATAAAACCATCCCTATTTACTGACAACACGTCTTTCTATATATAAAATCCCAAGAAGTCTACCAAAAAAGTAACTTTTTGAGCTTTTGAGTTTAGCAAGTTCATAACATAAAAAGTAAACTCAAAAATCAGTGGTATTCCTATACACTGTACAAGCAATAAAGAACTGGAAAC
Organism: Oreotragus oreotragus; assembly: GCA_006410675.1. Lineage (NCBI taxonomy): Eukaryota > Metazoa > Chordata > Mammalia > Artiodactyla > Bovidae > Oreotragus > Oreotragus oreotragus. The sequence goes on along the minus strand of SJYX01021309.1, from coordinate 350,953 downwards.
CAAAATAAAAACCCAAGGCCATTTACAATAGCTCAAAAATGAGATACTTCAATATAAATCTAACAAAATATACAAGGTCTATTTTCTAAAACTACAAACACAGATAAAAGAAAAAGAATTTGAAAAATAAATTAATAAAGACCTAATAGATATCCATATTCATGGATTGCAGGACTCAAGAATAGTAAAGATGTTAATTCTTCTCAAATTGATCTACAGATTTAATGCAATCTTAATTAAATCCCAGCAATTTTTGTAGCTATAGACAAATTTATTTTAAAACTTATATTTTAAAAAGAAACTAAACAGCTAAAGCAATTTTGAGAAATAGGAATAAAATAAAAATATCTCACTACTCAATTTTAAAATTTCTATAAAGCTACAGTAATCATAACAGTACGTATTGTTAACAAGAAACACACATAGGTCATTGTATAAAATGAAGTCGAGAAATAGACCTTCACAAATACAACCAGTTTATTTTTGCAAAGATAATCATTTCAATAAGTGGTATTATGAAATTCAGAAATATATATGCAGAAATAAAAATGAACTTTACTCTAAACTTCACTCATACAAAAATTGCCTCTAAATGGATCATATTAATAGATCTAAATGTAGAACATAAAACTATAAATGTCCAAGACAAAAAACAAACAAGAAAGTCTTTTTGGTCTTGGGTTAAGCAAAGAGTTGTTAGATGTAAGACCAAAAGCATAGTTCATAAAATAAAAACTAATAAATTGAACTTTATCAATATTAAAACTATTTGCCCTGCAAAAGATACTCTTAAGAAAGTGAAGAGAAATTACAGACTGGGGTAAATATTTAAAATATTTGTAAATCTCATACTTAACAAACAACTTTTATCCAGAATATAAAAAGAATTCTCATGTACTAAAATATCAAATACCTCAATTTGAAAAATGTGCAAAAGATTTGAACAAAAACTTCACCAAAGAGAATATAAGAGAGACAAGTAAGCATCATAATGATGTTCAACATCATTAGTCATTAAAGAAACGCAAATTAAAATCAAAGTGAGATACCAGTACCTACATTTAGAATGACTAAAATGAGAAAGATGGATTTCTCTGGTGGTTGGTTCAGTGGTTAAGAACCATCTGCCAATGGACGGAGTAGCCTGGTGGGATGCAGTACATGGGGTCGCCAACAGTCGGACAGACTGAGTGACTTCACTTTCACTTTTCTCTTTCATGCATCGGAGAAGGAAATGGCAACCCACTCCAGTATTCTTGCCTGGAGAATCCCAGGGATGGGGGAGCCTGGTGGGCTGCCGTCTATGGGGTCACACAGAGTTGGACACGACTGAAGTGACTTAGCAGCAGCAGCAGCCAATGCAGGGGACATGGTTTGATCCTTGGTCCAGGAAGATCCCACATATCATGAGGTAACTAACCCCATGGGCCACGACTACTGAGCCTGCTATCTGGAGCACATGAGCCTGTGCACCATGATCATGGAAGCCCATGTGGTCTAGAGCCTGTGCTTTGCAACAAACTGCCACAATAAGAAGCTCTTGCACTACAACAAAGAGTAGCCCTCAGTCACCACAATTAGGGAAAGCCTGTGCATAGCTATAAAGACCCAGTGCAGCCAAATAAATAAATAATTTTTTAAAAATAAAATAAAATTAGAAATATGGATATGCAAAGAGTTGACAAGACTATAAAACAAATGAAACTCTCGTACGAAGTTGCTTCAGTTGTGTTTGACTCTTTGCAACCCCATGGACTGTAGCCGACCAGGCTCCTTTGTCCATGGGATTCTCCAGGCAAGAATACTGGAGTGGGTTGGCATTTTCTTCTCCAGAAACTCTCACACTCAGAAATGTAAATAACGCATACTAACCATATGACAGCAAACCCACTCCTCACTATTTACCCTTGAGAAATTTTATATTCACACAAAAGCCTATACATTAATGTTTATAGCAAATTGTCAAAACTGGAAGGAATTCAATGTCCTTCAATGGATAAACATCCTGCAGCACATCCATATAATGGAATACTACTTAGCAATAAAAAGAAATAAACAACGGATGTGAAAAGCCGACTCACTGGAAAAGACCCAGATGCTGGGAAAGACTGAAGGCAGGAGGAGAAGGGGACAACAGAGGACGAGATGGTTGGATGGCATCACTAAAAATAAAATAAAATTAGAAATATGGATATGCAAAGAGTTGACAAGACTATAAAACAAATGAAACTCTCGTACGAAGTTGCTTCAGTTGTGTTTGACTCTTTGCAACCCCATGGACTGTAGCCGACCAGGCTCCTTTGTCCATGGGATTCTCCAGGCAAGAATACTGGAGTGGGTTGGCATTTTCTTCTCCAGAAACTCTCACACTCAGAAATGTAAATAACGCATACTAACCATATGACAGCAAACCCACTCCTCACTATTTACCCTTGAGAAATTTTATATTCACACAAAAGCCTATACATTAATGTTTATAGCAAATTGTCAAAACTGGAAGGAATTCAATGTCCTTCAATGGATAAACATCCTGCAGCACATCCATATAATGGAATACTACTTAGCAATAAAAAGAAATAAACAACGGATGTGAAAAGCCGACTCACTGGAAAAGACCCAGATGCTGGGAAAGACTGAAGGCAGGAGGAGAAGGGGACAACAGAGGACGAGATGGTTGGATGGCATCACTGACTCAATGGACACCAGTTTGAGCAAGCTCTAGGAAATGGTGAAGGACAGGGAAGCCTGGCGTGCTACAGTCCATGGGGTTGCAAAGAGTCCAACATGCATGAGCAACTGAACAACAACATACAACTTCAGAGGCATTATATTAAGTGAAAGGAGAGAATCTGAAAAGGTCACATATCATACGACTTTATTTATACGACATTCTTGAAATGATAAAACTATAATGATAGAGAACAGATCTATGGCTGCCAGGAGTTAGGGATGAGGTGAAAGTGACTATAGGGGACAGTACGAAAGAGTCTGGGGGCAATGGAACTGTTCTATATACTGATTGCAGTGATAGTTATACAAATCTATGCATACATTAAAATTCATTTGCTCACCAAAAGGTCAATTTTACTTTGTTAACTCAAAAATTAAAATAAAATAGAGGCGGGGGAAGTGGTTGGGAAATTTCTTATTCACTCCCTTTACTTTCTGGTAATAGACAATAGTTTGCCAACAACTTCTAGCCAGGCTAGATTGTCTGACCAGACACGTATTAAATTGTCTAGCCACGATGTGTCTCTTAATCACACCAGCACATTACTGAAGGTGTTCTCCAAGAATTACAAAAGAACTTCCAAAACTTTTGCCAGAGTAAGAACTGCCAAAAAAAAAAAAAAAACCACACTCAGAGAAGCCAGGTTCTGTTATTCTTGGCAAGCTTAACTGCCAAACCAAACCCTACCAATTACAAGGTAGTATTTACATGGGATTGGGATGATTTTCCTTCCTACCAAGGGAATGGAGCACTTACCAATTGCTGATTTAAATACGTCAAACTGAACGTTGTTTCTGTTGGGAAATAATTGCCAGTCTATGTTCAATGCAGGATGCAGGATGCTTGGGGCTGGTGCTTGGGGATGATCTGGAGGGATGATGTGGGGTGGGAGGTGGGAGGGGGGTTCATGTTTGGGAGTTCGTGTAAAAAAATAAATAAATACAAAAAAAATAAATAAAATAAAATATGTTTTAAAAAAGACCTCTATTTATTGCTCAAATCTGATTTCAAAGTTAACTTTACCATTATAAAGAGCCAAAACTAGGCATCTTTTCAGATATATCATGACTACATAAAGGGCAAATGTGGGTACAGAAAACCTGTACTTTGGTCATGTATATGGGTTGGTAATATTATATCATGTCTTTGCTGAAATAATACATAAAGTCTCAACAAAAATATAAATAAAAGTTGATTTATTCTTAAGATGAAAATACTCAACAACCCTAGGAGAAATAAGTTGTTTATCAGAGTAAAAATAATGAAATGCAAAAACAAGACTATTTCTTGAACAGCAGATAGAAAGTACCCACCCACACAAAAGTCAGGTCTTTAAAAGTGTTTTGGTGTTAAGACAAAATGTCAGTAAGTAGAGCACTGAGTGCAGGACCTCATGTAACCTATGCGGTTTTTTCTAACTACAAATGTACTGCAGTGTCATTTCATAATTCAATAACTTTTCATAATCTAACTTATATCCACCAAAGCAACTAAAACATTCCAGATTTGAATTTCCTCTTTAGCTTGCTAATACAGATACAGCAAAAGTGAACACACATTCTTATAGCAATGGTCACGCAGTCATGCATGACATACTATTTAGCATATCCTCCTGGGAATACCAGGCCACTTTACCTGTCTCCTGAGAAATCTGTATGCAGGTCAAGAAGCAACAGTTACAACCGGGCATAGAACAACAGATTGGCTCCAAGTTGGGAAAGGATTACAACAAGGCTATATATTGTCACCTTGCTTATTTAGCTTATATGCAGAGTACATCATGTGAAATGCTGGGCTGGATGAAGCACAAGCTGGAATCAAGATTGCTGGGAGAAATACTGATAACCTCAGATACATAGATAACACCACCCTTATGGCAGAAAGTGAAGAAGAAATAAAGGGCTTCTTGATGAAAGTGAAAGAGGAGAGTGAAAAAGTTGGCTTAAAGCTCAACATTCAAAAAACTAAGATCATGGCAACCAGTCCCGTAACTTTATGGCAAATAGATGGGAAAACAATGGAAACAGTGACAGACTTTATTTGGAGGGGGGGCTCCAAAATCACTGCAGATGGTGACTGCAGCCATGAAATTAAAAGATGCTTGCTCCTTGGAAGAAAAGCTATGACCAACCTAGACAGCATATTAAAAAGCAGAGACATTACTTTGCCAAAAAAGGTCCATCTAGTCAAAGCTATGGTTTTGCTAGTAGTCATGTATGGATGTGAGAGTTGAACTATAAAGAAAGCTGAACACCAAAGAATTGATGCTTTTGAACTGTGGTTTTGGAGAAGACTCTTGAGAGTCCCTTGGACTACAAGGAGATACAACCAGTCAATCCTGAAGTAAATTAGTCCTGAACATTGGAAGGAATGATGCTGATGTTGAAACTCCAGTACTTTGGCCACATGATGAAAAGAACTGACTCACTGAAAAAGACTCTGATGCTGGGAAAGATTGAAGGCAGCAGGAGAAAGGGATGACAGAGGATGAAATGTTCAGATGGCATCACCGCCTCGATGGACATGGGTTTGAGCAAGCTCTGGGAGTTGGTGATGGACAGGGAAGCCTGGCATGCTGCAATTCATGGGGTCACAAAGAGTCAGACATGTCTGAGCGACTAAACTGAACCCCCCCAATTATTTTACAACTAATGCTTTCATCAGGGTGATGTCTGAGATAATGACATTTATACTCAGAAGGATTTGGATATCTATTCAAGGCTTAGCAGTCTCAACAAATGCTGTTTTTCAAAAGTGCTGCCTGGATGGCTTGAAAAAAAATGAATCAAAGTAGTACTTGTGAATATAAATATTAATATACTTAAGAAAACGGGGAAGGCAATGGCACCTCACTCCAGTACTCTTGCCTGGAAAATCCAATGGACGGAGTAGCCTGGTGGGCTGCAGTCCATGGGGTCGCTAACAGTCGGACAGACTGAGCGACTTCACTTTCATTTTTCTCTTTCATACATTGGAGAAGGAAATGGCAACCCACTCCAGTATTCTTGCCTGGAGAATCCCAGGGATGGAGGAGCCTGGTGGGCTGCCGTCTATGGGGTCACACAGAGTCGGACACGACTGAAGTGACTTAGCAGCAGCATACTTAAGAAAAGAATACGAAAAATGAGCTGGAATTTTTAAAGAATTAAAATTAGCATGTATAAGGCTTAAACAACTTGTTTATTCAGTAACAACAGAAAAATGGCAATAAATTTTGAAATTAAAAAAGTATCTGTTTTTGTGTGTGTGTGATGTGTGTGCTTACTTATCCATAAATGGAAAGCTTTTTCCCCTACTTGTAGGAGAGATGGGCAAAGGAGAAAACTGCCACTCTCCTCAAAAGGAAGCTTTATAACATGCCTGGCCAGGTTTTGGAGCTTCTAGAGAAGGGGAAGTAATTAATCCCAAACCTTTACAGTTGAGCTCTCTTAACCTATAGAAATTCACTGCCAGCACTCCACACATGGGTCAATAGTTCTTCCCTCAAATACATCTCCTCTCTCTTGATCCGTGATCTATACACTTTTTTTTTTAGATTAGCATTATTAATTAGATTGAAAAACAATATGACAGTTAATATATCCAACAAAAATACTTAGTAAAGTTGGCTAACGAAGTCCAAAATTAACAGAAACCAGCATTAGATGTTGGTAAATTTCTTTCTCGTTCCCATTGGTCCATGTTCCAAGGTTTGTAACATTTGAGTCAGGTACAAGAGAGATTCTTTCCCTTTGAGAGATTTATGTGTGCTCTCAGGTCCTTTCCATACAGGCTTTCTGTACTCCTTATACACTTAAAATAACAGTCCCTATTTTCTGCATACCATCTTGTACCAAGTATTCCCTGAATTAATAAGCTGAGGCTCAAGGAGGTTGCATAACTGATCATGGTATGTCTAACAACCCAGCAGGGATTCTTGCCGAGGTCTGTGTGATACCACATGGCTTGAGGTCCATGGGACTCTTATAGACAAGGAGACCATACATATTGGTTTACTCTGGAAAGTCCACATGGGTGCCTATTCCATTTGATATGGGAATTTTCCCTTGTCCTTTTTCATAGTCAAAAGCATCCCAATTTTATTAATAAAAGATAGGATGGCCCTGCCTTTGGAACACTGATTGATATCACAAAAGATAAAAATGTGTCTTGGTTTCTTTATCTCTCTCCACAATGTTGCCCTCAACTGATTTTCCTTTTCTTGTCACATGTGACTACAGCCTTTCTTGGGGCTTCCCTTCCAAGTTGGTCCTCTGACAGCTTCTCTTTGTTACACGTTTATAATAAATTTGAGATATGTCCAACAAGATACCCAACTGTAAGAGAGCAATTTACTGGGTATGAAAAAAAGAGGACAGTTAATGAGAGCTTCCAAAATCATATCCCCAGTGGTTTATTTTGACAGGAATAAAGAAGGAAAATTGGACTAAACTTTACAAAGTGCCCATAACGCAAAATGTACTATGCCAAGACTCTTACATGAGCAAATTTCTCCTTTTGCCAATGAGAAAACTGAGATTCAAAAAGATTAAGTAATCTTACCAGGGCTTGAATAAGGATCCTAACCTTCATAGGTCTGACTCACATGCCTTACTTTCAACATGCTGCCTCCTAAATAAATGCAAACATAATACATTCACACATCAATATAAAAATGTTGCTGACTGGAATAAGTGCTATGTGTTCTATATTTAAAGAGTCTGTATTTTTCCACAGCATTTTTGACCTATATGCTGATTTCTGTGTCACAAAGCCATGTGTTGACATGAAATGAGCTTGTGGTAACCAGACCTATATTCATTTCTCATTTTGTTTCCTATAAAGAATTACCAGTGATGCACATGCTTTTGTAATTAGCTTTGGTTGTTTTGGTTTTGAGTGAGGACTCTTTAATTATTAGAGACAATTCTATGAATTGGTGTTTTAAAAATGATGTTATAAAGAATGACCAAGGTAAAGATTTCCTTTAAAATTTAACAACACCAATAATCAAACATGTAGGTCATGTAAAATCAGTTCTTGAATGGTTTCTTTCAGATACACATTCTCTTAATACCATAAAAGTCCATGAAAAAAGAGCTTTCAGTTTGCTGTATGTACTAAAAGAGCCTACAAAAGACATGGAACTGAAGTAGAGAAGTACAAGTAAGAAAGGTCATATGTCTGTCAACTGTCCAAATTGCTCAGTCCCAGCTCAAATGTAGCCTGAGCTACTTTTCTTCACAGTTTACTGTCACCAGACTTGAGTCTGATTGTGGACCCCTGCCAGAAACAAAAGACATTTTTTTTTTCTTCTCATATTCTGTTTGAGAATACAACTCCCATGTGAATTTGGTGGTAGCCCTCAATACAACTCTATTCCTCCCAGCTCTCCATATACACAAAGGTTCTGTTTTGTGGTCCCTGTGGCACTTTTGTGAATATGGGGACATGCCAAATACTGACTCAGAATGTTTCAAAAGCCAAAATCAGGGTGCTGAACACCTCCGGCCCAGATGCAGAAACAGCCTGCCATTAGCCAGGTTACCTCTGGAATCTATCTTTAGCCCCTAGGTAAACTAGAAGGAAACAAAATTTCACAAGGACTTGTGACCAAGGAAAACTGTGAAGTAGATCAAGTTTCCCCCAACAACTCCTTCAACATCAGAATTCTAATCTTCTTGACCTCAAGCTAGAAATAGAACTTTGTCAGGAATTTTATATAATAGGCAGAACAGTGGTCAGGAGACCAGGCTCTTTGGCTAGTTCTGCCATCACCTTGCCCTGTGACCTTGGGGAAAGCACTGTAACAGGTGTTCATCAGGTTCATTTGTTGAAGTAAGATGAACTTGATGTTTTCTGAGTTTCCTCTAGTTCAGGAATTAGACAATTTTCTGATTTTATGATTAACCAGTCCTTGCTAATGTACCAATGAGACAGGAGTAAATGTGGTGTGGCCTTCTTCACTATTTCCCATTTCTAATGACTCTTTCCCCATCCCTGATCACATGTGAACATGAAGCACAGCTATTTGTTGTGTCTGTCTCCCATGAAATATAAAGCTCCTTGAAGATAATGCATGCCTTATCCATTTCTACATTTCTTTTAGATCGGGCATGATGCCTGACACATACTAGATACTAAGTAAAAGAGGTTCAACTATTTCTTGCCAACCAATGGCTATAACTGAAGACCATTTAACAAGGCAGGATGGCCCCACAGGATCAAGATGGTGGAGTAGAAAGATCCTGAGCCCATCTCTTCCCAGGAAAACATCAAAACTATAACTATATATAGAACAACTCTCTCTAAGAATGATCTGGACTGGCAGAACAACCACTCTACAATTAAGTATGTTTTTAAAACCATATTGAAATGAGTAGCAGGGACAGAGAAGTAATCTAGACAGGACTTATACCCCCAGTACAGGGACCCACAAAAAAGAAGGGATATAACAAACCCAAAGGTCTTCTCTATAAAGTAAAGGTTTGCCTCATAGTGGAAAGAAAAGTTACGACCAACCTAGATAGCATATTGAAAAGCAGAGACATTACTTTGCCAACAAAGGTCCGTCTTGTCAAGGCTATGGTTTTTCCAGTGGTCATGTATGGATGTGAGAGTTGGACTGTGAAGAAAGCTGAATGCTGAAGAATTGATGCTTTTGAACTGTGGTGTTGGAGAAGACTCTTGAGAGTCCCTTGGACTGCAAGGTGATCCAACCAGTCCCTTCTGAAGGAGATCAGCCCTGGGATTTCTTTGGAAGGAATAATGCTAAAGCTGAAACTCCAGTACTTTGGCCACCTCATGGGAAGAGTTGACTCATTGGAAAAGATTCTGATGCTGGGAGGGATTGGGGGCAGGAGGAGAAGGGGACGACCGAGGATGAGATGGCTGGATGGCATCACTGACTCAATGGACGTGAGTCTGAGTGAACTCTGGGATTTGGTGATGGACAGGGAGGCCTGGCGTGCTGCAATTCATGGGGTTGCAAAGAGTCAGACACGACTGAGCGACTGAACTGAACTGGACACCCTATCCCTAGGGTCCAACACCAGGAAGGTGAGCTCCCATAACTGGCTGAAAATGAGCAGGGTTTAAGTCCATAAGAGCTGTATGAAACCAATATTTTGCTCTTAAAGGGGTTGAACACAAACTCATTTCCTTCAAGTTCTAGTACAGAAGCAGCAGATTGAATAGCACCTGGCACTGTAGCACCAGCCCCCTGGCCCATGCCTGGTTCTGGCTCCAACAAACCCACCAAGTCAGTAGCCCCTGTCCCACCCTAGAAAATCCCCAACCCATAATAAGATTCAGCTCCAGGCCTCCCACCAAGATGGCAGCACCTGGTATCTCCAACAAAAGCCCTGGCCTGTGCTCACTTCAGCCCTCCCATTAAAGCACATGCTTTCTGCATATGAATAGCCTACACAAGGTCACAACTTCAAGACCAATAGAGGTAACTGCTTTACCCAACTCATAGAAACATAAAGATCAAACAAAATAAGAAATTAGTTTCAAATGAAAGAATACGATAAAACCTAAGAAAAATCCTAATGAAATGGTGATAAGTAATTTGTCTAATAAAGGGTTCAAAGTTATGGTCCTAATGATGCACACTAAACTCAGCAAAAGAGAAACGCAGTGAGAACTTCAATAGATTTAGAAATGTTTTTTAAAAACCAGAGTAGAACAGAACAACTGAAATGAGAAATACATTCAAGAGAGTCAACAGCAGATTAAGTGATACTGAAAAATGTATAAGTGACCTGGAAGATAGAATGATGGAAATGACCCAATCAGAAGAGCATTAAAAATTAATTTTAAAAAATGAGGATCGTTTAAGGGAGATCTTGAACAACACCAAGTATACTGACATTTGCATGATAGGGGTCTCAGAAGCAAAAGAGAGAGAGATAGGGTCAGAAAATGCATCTGATTAAATGATGGCTGAACACCTCCTTAACCTGGGAAAGGAAAGCGATATCCAAGTCCAGGATAACCAGGCCCAAAAGTTAAAAACAGAGAATTTTTAAGGCATCAAGAGAAAAACAAGTCACACACAAGGAAATTGCCAAAAGGCTATCAACTCATTTTTTTTTACCAGAAATTTTGCCAGCCAGAAGGGAGTGGCATGATATATTTAAAACATTGAAAGAAAAAAGCCTAAAACCAAGGTATTCTACCAGGCAAGTTAATCATTCAGAACTAAAGGGGAGATAGAGTTTCCTAGACAAGCAAAAACAAGAGTTCATCACCACTAAACCGAACTTATAAGAAATGCTAAAGAGTCTTCATTTAAAAAAAAAAATAGAAAGAAAATGCCATAACTAGAAATAAGAACTATATGGGAAAAAACCAAACACCTCAGTGGTAAAGTCAAATGTATACAAAGGAAGTGGATCAACCACTTAAAATGCTAATATGAAGGTTAAAGGACAAAAGACATAAGCCAACTATAACTACAATAAATGGTCAAGGGATACACAAAATAAAAACATGTAAAATATGCTGTCAAAAACATAAAATGTTTACTAGGGGAGAAAGGGAGGAAAGATAAACTGGGAGATCGGGATTGCCATATACACACTACTGTGTATAAAATAGATAACTGATAAGGACCTACTGTATAGCATAGAGAACTCTACTCAATACTCTATAATGACCTATATGGGGAAAGAATCTAAAAAAGAGTGAATATATTCATATGTATAACTGATTCACTTTGCTGTACACCTGAAAGTCACACAATATTATAAATCAAATATATGCCAATAATTTTTTTTTAATTGAAGGGGAGAATTTTTAAAATGTAGAGCTTTTACAATGTGTTTGAACTTAAGTAACCAACAACTTAAAACAAATAGCTATATACATAGGTCAACAAATATGAACTTCATGAAAAACCACAAACCAAAGACCTACAATAGACACACAAAAAATAAAGACAAAGGGACCCAAACACAACACTAAAGAAAATCATCAAACAAAAAGAAATAGAGAGGAAACATATAAGAACAAAAACAAAAAAGAAATCAGAAAACAATCAACAAAATGTACATACCTATCAACAACCATTTTAAATATAAATGGATAAATC
>SJYX01021309.1:303816-338871 GCA_006410675.1 Oreotragus oreotragus | reverse complement strand
ATATATATATATATATATATATATATATATATATACACACACTGCCTACAAGAGACTCACTTCAGAGCTAAAGACACACAAAGACCGAAAGTGAAGATACTTCATGCAAGTGGAAACAAACAAACAGAAAGCTTCAGCAAAACTCATATTAGAAAAAATATACTTAAGACAAAGGCTATCAACAAAACATAAAAAAGTGCATTACATAACAATACAGTGGTCAATCCAAGAGACAATAGAATATTTGTAAATATATATGTGCCCAACATAGGAGCACCTAAATATATAAAGCAAATACAAATAGACATAAAGGGAGAAATTGACAGTAATACAATAATACCCCTACTTATCATTCCAGACAAAAATCAATAAGGAAACAGTGGCCTTAAATGTCATATTAAACCTAATAGATGTCTACAGAACATCTCAACCAAAAACAGAATACACATCATTTTTTTCAAGTGCATATGAAACATTCTCCAGGATAGATCACATGTTAAACCATAAAACAAGTCTCAGTAACTTTAAGAAGACTGAACTCACAGTAAGCATCTTTACCAAACCACAATATATAAAACTAGAAATCAATTCTACAAGAAAAAATTTAAGAAAAAACAAAAACACATGGAGTCTAAACAACATCCATACAATCTAGTAATTCCACATTTGGGTATTTATGCAAAGAATATAAAAACACTAATTTGAAAAGATGACTTTCCAGGAATTCCCTGGCTGTCCAGTGGTTAGGACTCCACATTTTTACTGCTGAGGGTCCGGGTCCAATCCCTGGGTGAGGAACTAATATCCCATAAGCTGCATGGCACAGCAAAAAAAGAAAAAAATGAAAAGATATGTGCATCCCAATATTCACTGCAACATTATTTACAATAGCCAAGATATGGAAGCAACCTAAGTGCCCATCAACAGATGAATGGATAAAGAAAAGTAAAGAAGATTGTGTGTGTGTGTGCATGCTCTTGTGCATGTAGAAATAGAATATCACAATTTGCATTTTTGACAACTTGGATAGACCTAGAGGATATTATGTTTAGTGAAATGTCAGACAGAAAAAGACAAATACTACACATTTTTATTTATATGTGAAATATGAAAACTGAAGCAAGTGAACAAAGAAAACAGAAACAGACTCAAAGATAAAGAGAACAAACTAATAGTTGCCAAAGGGGAGAGCGATGGGAGGATGAGTGAAATAGTGAAGGTAAGAGGTATAATACAAACTATCAGTTACAAAATAAGGAAGGGTGTATATGTATACACATAGATGATAGACTTCATTGTATACCAGAAACAAACATAGCATAATAAACCAATTATACTCCAATAAAAAAATAAGTCATGGTGATAACAATGTATGGCAGAAAAAACAGTCAATGTTATTTTAATAACTTTATATGGGACTTCTCTGGTGGCTCAGACAGTAAAGAATCTGCCTGCAATGCAGGAGACCCAGATTTGATCCTTGGGTCAGGAAGATCCCCTAGAGAAGGGAATAGCAACCAACTCCAATATTCTGTCCTGAAGAATCTCATGGACTAAGGAGTCTGGAAATCTACAATCCACTGGGTCTCAAAGAGTAGGATATGACTGAGAAACTAATACTGTCACTTTTTCACTATGGTGTGTAGCATACAAAAATATCAAGTCACTATGTTGTATGTGTGTGTTAGTTGCTCAGTTGTGTGTGACTCTTTGTGACCCAATAAAGGCAATGCCAAAGAATGCTCAAGGTGAGGTGAGGTGAGGTGAAGTCGCTCAGTCATGTCCGACTCTTTGAGACTCCGTGGACTGTAACCTACTAGGCTTCTCCGTCCATGGGATTCTCCAGGCAAGAATACTGGAGTGGATTGCCATTTCCTTCTCCAGGGGATCTTCCCGACCCAGGGATCGAACCTGGGCCTCCCACATTGGAGGCAGACGCTTTAATCTCTGAGCCACCAGGGAAGCACTCATCTCACATGCTAGTAAATTAATGCTCAAAATTCTCCAAGTCAGGCTTCAGCAATACGTGAACTGTGAACTCCCTGATCTTCAAGCTGGTTTTAGAAAAGGCAGAGGAACCAGAGATCAAATTTCCAACATCTGCTGGATCATCAAAAAAGCAAGAGAGTTCCAGAAAAACATCTACTTCTGCTTTATTGACTATGACAAAGCCTTTGACTGTGTGGATCACAAGAAACTGTGGAAAATTCTGAAAGAGATGGGAATACCAGACCACCTAACCTGCCTCTTGAGAAATCTGTATGCAGGTCAGGAAGCAACAGTTAGAACTGGACATGAAGCAACAGACTGGTTCCAAATAGGGAAAGGAGTACGTCAAGGCTGTATATTGTCTCCCTGCTTATTTAACTTATATGCAGAGTACATCAAGAGAAACGCTGGACTGGAAGAAACACAAGCTGGAATCAAGATTGCCGGGAGAAATATCAATAACCTCAGATATGCAGATGACACCACCCTTATGGCAGAAAGTGAAGAGGAACTCAAAAGCCTCTTGATGAAAGTGAAAGAGGAGAGTGAAAAAGTTGGCTTAAAGCTCAACATTCAGAAAACGAAGATCATGGCATCCGGTCCCATCACTCCATGGGAAATAGATGGAGAAAAAGTGGAAACAGTGTCAGACTTTATTTTTGGGGTTCCAAAATCACTGCAGATAGTGATTGCAGCCATGAAATTAAAAGACGCTTACTTCTTGGAAGAAAAGTTATGACCAACCTAGATAGTATATTCAAAAGCAGACATTACTTTGCTGACTAAGGTCCGTCTTGTCAAGGCTATGGTTTTTCCAGTAGTCATGTATGGATGTGCAAGTCGGACTGTGAAGAAGGCTGAGTGCCGAAGAATTGATGCTTTTGAACTGTGGTGTTGGAGAAGACTCTTGAAAGTCCCTTGGACTACAAGGAGATCCAACCAGTCCATTCTGAAGGAGATCAGCCCTGCGATTTCTTTGGAAGGAATGATGCTAAAGCTGAAACTCCAGTACTTTGGCCACCTCATGAGAAGAGTTGACTCATTGGAAAATACTCCGATGCTGGGAGGGATTGAGGGCAGGACGAGAAGGGGACGACCGAGGATGAGATGGCTGGATGGCATCACGGACTCTATGGACGTGAGTCTGAGTGAACTCCAGGAGTTGGTGATGGACAGGGAGGCCTGGCGTGCTGCAATTCATGGTGTCTCAAAGAGTCGGACACGACTGAGTGACTGAAGTGAACTGAGATTATAGCCTGCCAGGCTCCTCTCTCCATGGAATTCTCCAGGCAAGAATAGTGGAGTGAGTTGCCATGCCCTTCCCCAGGGGATCTTCTCGACCCAGGGATCAAACGTGGGTCTCCTACATCGCGGGCAGATTCTTTACTGTACAAGCCACCAGGGAAGCCCACTATGTTGTATACCTGAAACTAAAATTGTAAGTCAACTAATATTTCAAGAAGGTATAGAATGGCACAACTGATTGTCAGCAGGAAAGTTACTACAGAATAGGAGGTACCCTGAATTGCCTTTCAAATGTTATCCCAATGCCACATTTATCACCATTTTAAAGACAACTTTTATTCATCACATAACAGTTTAATCAATGTAGTTGTAGGGCTCTCTTTTAATTTCCTCACCATTCTGTGAGTGTGTGTGTGTGGGTGCCCATATGGACAGAGAATGCACTTTCCCTAATTTTTTAACATTTCAGTTTGCAAATACATTTCTTGCTGTGTCATTCATACAGGTTTCATCCTCACAGAATAAAAACTGCTGACATGTTACTCTCTACTGCTTAGCTATTCATCACTACCCACCATTACAGTTTGTAAATGAGCTCATTAATTAATTTGATAATCAGAAAACAGTGAAAGAACTCAAATTTCAAAGGATAAGACTTCAGAAAGTGAGGGAAAGTGTTGAATGCATAACAAGGGTGGGTTACTAAACAATATTCTATTCAAGTTTGATTACCACTGCCCAAGCTTCTTATGAGTAAACTGTTGACAGTCAACATACCAGATTCCCCAAATTAAGCACACTTCTCTATAATTAAATATCACAGCTTCATTGTTCCGATAACAAAATTGAAATATTTTCCACCATCATAATATCCTTAGTAGATAATGTCATTGGAATAGAATGATGTTACCACATGATAATAGGCTCTCGACGCCAAAGTGAAGTTATACTGTTTATTTTCAAAGTAGATCATTACATCGACTTTTTTTCCATTACCAAGATTGATGCAGCTTTAAAGGTGACCAACAAAAATTTCAAAAAAAAAAAAAAATGACTTAACAGTAGGGTTATGTGCTGAATGATTCAAATACCAAGGGAGATGCCACATATAGCAGCATAGAATCCATTTAAAAATTAACCTTTGCCAAACCTTCAGCAGCAGTTTGCTCTGAAAAATGAGAGCAGCTGTCAGAGGCCCCAAAGTGCTTCAAAACACAATAAAACCTTGTGTTGACATAGTCCATTTCTCGATAACTATGGAATTCTGGAATAGAACACCCACTAACAGAGGAACCTGGTGTGCAGCTAACAGACATGAGCCAACTCATCTTGACAAGTAGCCTAAAGGACTGTTACAAATATCAGGCCCTGCAAACAGACTCTCACCACAAACCAAAGAAAAACCTTCCCACATGCCTCTGAGACCATAGCCATTTCAGTCACTTGGAGATATAACCCTATCAGTGAGGTCATCTTCAAATACTAGAGACAAACAATGACTACCTTTCTCTGAGATTCAAAGCACCTACACAAAGGCCTTTCAGCTAGAACATGCTTAATACAAATGACTGCGTTATCACATTTCCTCTCTCCCCTCCAAAGGAAGGCAAAGGGACAGGACAGGGGGACTACCTCTAAATTTAAAAAAAAAAAAGGTAGGTGATTCAGCTTGGACTAGTTGACTTTCAAAATCAGATATGGCATTGGAAAGATACACCAATTTCTATATACTTTTCATTTTAAGAAATATTTCATGAGTAAGGCACTCTGTGAAGGGCTGCTGGAGGTAGAAAAAGAAAACAAACAAAAAAGCCTACTCTACTCAAATCAAGCTGCCTGCTCACTGGTATTTATTTTCTCTTCATGAAGTCATTTGAACTGGGTGGGTTTCAGGTGAAAGTACTTTGTACAGTCAGTGCTTGCTGCTTGCATGAGATGTGTGCCACACACAATATTTTTGATGATGATGTTAATTGGACCTGAAAATAACTTCTTTATAATTCTAAAGAATTATACATGTGTTAGGGATGCCTGAGGCTGCAAGGGCCTCAGTTACATATAAAATATTTAAAAGGACAGATTTCTCAACTGGACAGTTCAATAGATTGACACTAATTATTTGCAAGGATGGTAGTAGCCACAGTATCTGAAAGGAAGTGATAGTATAAGAAAAAGTTTTTAATGATAGCTCATTCATGAGAGAAAGCACATAATATAGAGCTCCTCAAACATATTCCAAGAAGGCATTTCTCAGTGTCACATATTGCCCCTGGGAAAGATACTATCCAGGAAGGTCTCACCGAGAGCTCTTCAGCCCTGATTGGTGTAGCAGTCCCACAAAATCTACAGCTGTGTCCCCAAGCCCCACTCCCATCCAGCCCTCTAGCAACTTGTGCTTATGATGTCCTCTGCTGACAGAAAATTCTCTTGTTAATAAAACCCCTAGTTCTGGGCATGCTTGCTCATGTTTGCTTTTTCTGTAACGCCCTGTCTTGGTCTCTTGCTCCCAGTCTTTGTGCTAGTTTCTTAGCACCTTGTACTTCTTAGTAGCACTTATGACACTCATTATAGGTTTAATGTCTGTTTCTCTCTGTTTCTCATTAGACAGTAAACACTACTCTATGAATTAGCATCTGATTGTTTGCTACTATATACTCAGTATTTAGCACAGTCCCTGGCACATAGTAGGTGCTTAGTAAATGCACCTTGACTATCTTGATCCTCATAGGACTCTGACACCTGTTTTTGATCAG
The DNA here is from genome assembly GCA_006410675.1 of Oreotragus oreotragus. Lineage (NCBI taxonomy): Eukaryota > Metazoa > Chordata > Mammalia > Artiodactyla > Bovidae > Oreotragus > Oreotragus oreotragus. Next base: position 332,884 of record SJYX01021309.1, on the reverse strand, counting down.
AGGGAAAACTGGATTCTGGCTTAAAACTCGTGGGTCTCATAAACAAGTCAAATTCGCTACCACCACCAGCTTTTATCTGGTGCTAGCTTATAGTAACTTAGCATCTGACTTATCCACAATAAAAACCCTGACCCTAAATCCCAGTTTGGGTTCTCTAGAGCTATGGCCATGACTTGCTTTTGCCAGTTGTCTCATGGTGTGCGAAGAAACACTACTTATTGACAGTGAGGTGGCTCAGATTGCCTTGTCTCCATCCCTAGACTCTGCCTATCAGTTAGACTTCCCAGAGGTTTTCTCTTGAACTTCCCTGATGCTGTTTATGTGGACATTTTTCCTGTTGTTAAAAATTACACTCTAATTCAAGTTACTTTAGCCTTGGGTAACCATACTATTGTGTCAAATATGTTAAAATGCTTCTATACCCTTGTTAGATATAGTTAACATACTATTTTGCTACAAAATTTTTAAAGAGCTTTATAGTTTTGTTTTAGAAAGAATATGGTACACAAATTCTCCATAATTATCACTCATCTTGAGAATTTTGGCAAGGTAAAAAGATTCAATCTCCAAGTTGTTTCCAAATAAAATGAACATTTAATTATTAATAAATTTAACAAGTAATAGAGTAAATGATGTTATACTTTGAATTGAATTAAACATTTGTTAATTTAATTATTTTTATTTTACTTTACAATACTGTATTGGTTTTGCCATACATCAACATGAATCTGCCATGGGTGTACATGAGTTCCCAATCCTGAAGCCCACTCCCACCTCCCTCCCCATACCATCTCTCTGGGTCATCCCAGTGCACCAGCCCCAAGCATCCTGTATCCTGCATCAAAACTAGACTGGCGATTCATTTCTTACATGATATTATACATGTTTCAATGCCATTCTCCCAAATCATCCCACCCTCTCCCTCTCCCACAGAGTCCAAAAGACTGTTCTATACATCTATGTCTCTTTTGCTGTCTCGCATACAGGGTTATCATTACCATCTTTCTCAATTCCATATATATGTGTTAGTATACTGTATTGGTGTTTTTCTTTCTGGCTTACTTCACTCTGTATAATAGGCTCCAGTTTCATCCACCTCATTAGAACTGATTCAAATGTATTTTTAATGGCTGAGTAATACGCCACTGTGTATGTACCACAGCTTTCTTATCCACTCATCTGCTGATGGACATCTAGGTTGCTTCCATGTCCTGGCTATCGTAAACAGTGCTGCGATGAACACTGGGGTACACGTGTCTCTTTCAATTCTGGTTTCCTCGGTGTGTATGCCCAACAGTTGGATTGCTGGGTCATAAGGGCAGTTCTATTTCTAGTTTTTAAGGAATCTTCACACTGTTCTCCATAGTGGCTGTACTAGTTTGTAATCCCACCAACAGTGTAAGAGGGTTCCCTTTTCTCCACACCCTCTCCAGCATTTATTGCTTGTAGACTTTTGGATTGCAGCCACTCTGAGTGGCATGAAATGGTATCTCATCATGGTTTTGATTTGCATTTCTCTGATAATGAATGATGTTGAGCATCTTTTCATGTGTTTGTTATCCATCTGTATGTCTTCTTTGGAGAAATTTCTATTTAGTTCTCTGGCCCATTTTTTGATTGGGTCATTTATTTTTCTGGAGTTGAGCTGCAGGAGTTGCTTGTATATTTTTGAGAATAGTTGTTTGTCAGTTGCTTCATTTGCAATTATTTTCTCCCATTCTGAAGGCTGTCTTTTCACCTTGCTTATAGTTTCCTTTGTTGTGCAGAAGCTTTTAAGTTTAATTAGATCCCATTTGTTTATTTTTGCTTTTATTTCCAGTATTCTGGGAGGTGGGTCATAGAGGATCCTGCTGTGATGTATGTCGGAGAGTGTTTTGCCTATGTTCTCCTCTAGGAGTTTTATAGTTTCTGGTCTTACATTTAGATCTTTAATCCATTTTGAGTTTATTTTTGTGTACAGTGTTAGAGTTCTAGTTTCATTCTTTTACAAGTGGTTGACCAGTTTTCTCAGTACCACTTGTTAAAGAGATTGTCTTTAATCCATTGTATATTCTTGCCTTCTTTGTTGAAGATAAGGTGTCCATAGGTGCGTGGATTTATCTCTGGGCTTTCTATTTTGTTCCATTGATCTATATTTCTGTCTTTGTGCCAGTACCATACTGTCTTGATGACTGTGGCTTTGTAGTAGAGCCTGAAGTCAGGCAAGTTGATTCCTCCAGTTCCATTCTTCTTTCTCAAGTTTGCTTTTGCTATTCGCGGCTTTTTGTGTTTCCATACAAATCTTGAGATTATTTGTTCTAGTTCTGTGAAAAATACCACTGGTAGCTTGATAGGGATTGCATTGAATCTGTAGATTGCTTTGGGTAATATACTCATTTTCACTATATTGATTCTTCCAATCCATGAACATGGTATATTTCTCCATCTATTAGTGTCCTCTTTGATTTCTTTCATCAGTGTTTTATAGTTTTCTATATATAGGTCTTTAGTTTCTTTAGGTAGATATATTCCTAAGTATTTTATTCTTTTCGTTGCAATGGTGAATGGAATTGTTTCCTTAATTTCGTTTTCTACTTTCTCATTATTAGTGTATAGGAATGCAAGGGATTTCTGTGTGTTGATTTTATATCCTGCAACTTTACTATATTCATTGATTAGCTCTAGTAATTTTCTGGTGGAGTCTTTAGGGTTTTCTATGTAGAGGATCATGTCATCTGCAAACAGTGAGAGTTTTACTTCTTCTTTTCCAATTTGGATTCCTTTTATTTCTTTTTCTGCTCTGATTGCTGTGGCCAAAACTTCCAGAACTATGTTGAATAGTAGCGGTGAAAGTGGACATCCTTGTCTTGTTCCTGACTTTAGGGGAAATGCTTTCAATTTTTCACCATTGAGGATAATGTTTGCTGTGGGTTTGTCATATATAGCTTTTATTATGTTGAGGTATGTTCCTTCTATTCCTGCTTTCTGGAGAGTTTTTATCATAAATGGATGTTGAATTTTATCAAAGGCCTTCTCTGCATCTATTGAGATAATCATATGGCATTTATTTTTCAATTTGTTAATGTGGTGAATTACATTGATTGATTTGCGAATATTGAAGAATCCTTGCATTCCTGGGATAAAGCCTACTTGGTCATGGTGTATGATCTTTTTAATGTGTTGTTGGATTCTGATTGCTAGAATTTTGTTGAGGATTTTTGCATCTATGTTCATCAGTGATATTGGCCTGTAGTTTTCTTTTTTTGTGGCATCTTTGTCAGGTTTTGGTATTAGGGTGATGGTGGCCTCATAGAATGAGTTTGGAAGTTTACCTTCCTCTGCAATTTTCTGGAAGAGTTTGAGTAGGATAGGTGTTAGCTCTTCTCGAAATTTTTGGTAGAATTCAGCTGTGAAGCCGTCTGGACCTGGGCTTTTGTTTGCTGGAAGATTTCTGATTACAGTTTCAATTTCCGTGCTTGTGATGGGTCTGTTAAGATTTTCTATTTCTTCCTGGTTCAGTTTTGGAAAGTTGTATTTTTCTAAGAATTTGTCCATTTCTTCCACGTTGTCCAATTTATTGGCATATAATTGCTGATAGTAGTCTCTTATGATTCTTTGTATTTCTGTGTTGTCTGTTGTGATCTCTCCATTTTCATTTCTGATTTTATTGATTTGATTTTTCTCCCTTTGTTTCTTGATGAGTCTGGCTAATGGTTTGTCAATTTTATTTATCTTTTCAAAAAACCAGCTTTTGGCTTTGTTGATTTTTGCTATGGTCTCTTTTGTTTCTTTTGCATTTATTTCTGCCCTAATTTTTAAGATTTCTTTCCTTCTACTAACTCTGGGGTTCTCCATTTCTTCCTTTTCTAGTTGCTTTAGGTGTAGAGTTAGGTTATTTATTTGACTTTTTTCTTGTTTCCTGAGGTATGCCTGTATTGCTATGAACTTTCCTCTTAGCACTGCTTTTATAGTGTCCCACAGGTTTTGGGTTGTTGTGTTTTCATTTTCATTCATTTCTATGCACATTTTGATTTCTTTTTTGATTTCTTCTGTGATTTGTTGGTTATTCAGAAGCGTATTGTTCAGCCTCCAAATGTTGGAATTTTTAATAGTTTTTCTCCTGTAATTGAGATCTAATCTTAATGCATTATGGTCAGAAAAGATGCTTGGAATGATTTCGATTTTTTTGAATTTATCAAGGTTAGATTTATGTCCCAGGATGTGATCTATCCTGGAGAAGGTTCCGTGAGCACTTGAGAAAAAGGTGAAATTCATTGTTTTGGGGTGAAATGTCCTATAGATATCAATTAGGTCTAACTGGTCTATTGTATCATTTAAAGTTTGCGTTTCTTTGTTAATTTTCTGGTTAGTTGATCTGTCCATAGGTGTGAGTGGGGTATTAAAGTCTCCCACTATTATTGTGTTATTGTCAATTTCCCCTTTCATACTTGTTAGCATTTGTCTTACATATTGCGGTGCTCCTATGTTGGGTGCATATATATTTATAATTGTTATATCTTCTTCTTGGATTGATCCTTTGATCATTATGTAGTGGCCTTCTTTGTCTCTTTTCACAGCCTTTGCTTTAAAGTCTATTTTATCAGCTATGAGTATTGCCACTCCTGCTTTCTTTTGGTCTCTATTTGCATGATATATCTTTTTCCAGCCTTTCACTTTCAGTCTGTTTATGTCCCTTGTTTTGAGGTGGGTTTCTTGTAGACAGCATATACAAGGGTCTTGTTTTTGTATCCATTCAGCCAGTCTTTGTCTTTTGGTTGGGGCATTCAACCCATTTACGTTTAAGGTAATTATTGAGAAGTATGATCCCGTTGCCATTTACTTTATTGTTTTGGGTTCGGGTTTATACACCCTTTTTGTTTCCTGTCTAGAGAATATCCTTTAGCATTTGTTGGAGAGCTGGTTTGGTGGTGCTGAATTCTCTCAGCTTTTGCTTGTCTGTAAAGCTTCTGATTTCTCCTTCGTATTTGAAAGAGATCCTTGCTGGGTACAGTAATCTGGGCTGTAGGTTTTTTTCGTTCAACACTTTAAGTATGTCTTGCCATTCCCTCCTGGCCTGAAGAGTTTCTATTGAAAGATCAGCTGTTATCCTTATGGGAATCCCCTTGTGTGTTATTTGTTGTTTTCCCCTTGCTGCTTTTAATAGTTGTTCTTTGTGTTTGATCTTTGTTAATTTGATTAATATGTGTCTTGGCGTGTTTCGCCTTGGGTTTATCCTATTTGGAACTCTCTGGGTTTCTTGGACTTGGTTGGCTATTTCCTTCCCCATTTTAGGGAAGTTTTCAACTATTATCTCCTCAAGGATTTTCTCATGGTCTTTCTTTTTGTCTTCTTCTTCTGGGACTCCTATAATTCGAATGTTGGAGCGTTTCATATTGTCCTGGAGGTCTCTGAGATTGTCCTCATTTCTTTTAATTCGTTTTTCTCTATTCCTCTCTGATTCATTTATTTCTACCATTCTATCTTCTATTTCACTAATCCTATCTTCTGCCTCCATTATTCTACTATTTGTTGCCTCCAGAGTGTTTCTGATCTCATTTATTGCATTATTCATTATATATTGACTCTTTTTTATTTCTTCTAGGTCCTTGTTAAACCTTTCTTGCATCTTCTTAGTCCTTGTCTCCAGGCTATTTATCTGTGATTCCATTTTGATTTCAAGATTTTGGATCATTTTCACTATCATTATTCAGAATTCTTTCTCAGGTAGATTCCCTATCTCTTCCTCTTTTGTTTGGTTTGGTGAGCATTTATCCTGTTCCTTTACCTGCTGGGTAATCCTCTATCTCTTCATCTTGTTTATATTGCTGCATTTGGGGTGGCCTTTCTGTATTCTGGCAGTTTGTGGAGTTCTCTTTATTATGGAGTTTCCTCGCTGTGGGTGGGGTTGTATCAGTGGCTTGTCAAGGTTTTCTGGTTAGGTAAGCTTGTGTAAGTGTTCTGGTGGGTGGAGCTGGATTTCTTCTCTCTGGAGTGCAATGACATGTCCAGTAATGAGTTATGAGATGTCAATGGTTTTGGAGTAACTTTGAGCTGCCTGTATATTGAAGCTCAGGGCTGTGTTCCTGTGTTGCTGGAGAATTTGTAAGGTATGTCTTCCTCTGGAACTTGTTGGCCCTTGGGTGGTGCTTGGTTTCAGTGTAGGTATGGAGGCATTTGATGAGCTCCTATCGATTAATGTTCCCTGGAGTCAGGAGTTCTCTGATGTTCTCAGGATTTGGACTTAAGCCTCCTGCTTCTGGTTTTCAGTTTTATTTTTACAGTAGCCTCAAGACTTCTCCTTCTATACCTCACTGATGATAAAACATCTAGGTTAAAGATGAAAAGTTTCTCCACATTGAGGGACACCCAGAGAGGTTCACAGAGTTACATGGAGAAGAGTAGAGGGAGTGGGGAGTTAGAGGTGAACCAAATGAGATGAGGTGGAATCAAAAGAGGAGAGAGCAAGCTAGCCAGTAATCAATTCCTTATGCGTGCTCCACAGTCTGGACCACTCAGAGATGTTCACGGAGTTATACGGAGAAGAGAAGAGGGAGGAAGGAGATAGATGTGGGCAGGAGTATAAAAGAGGGGAATGAAAAGGAGAGAGACAGATCCAGCCAGTAATCAGTTCCCTAAGTGTTCTCCACCGTCTGGAACACACAGAGATTCACAGAGTGCGTAGAGAAGAGCAGGGGGAGGGAGGAGACAGAGGCGACCTGGTGGAAAAAAAGGAGAGTCCAAAGGAGGAGTGAGCAGTCAAGCCAGTAATCTCGCTCTCAAGTAAAAATGGGTACTAAAGATTGGGTTTTTGAAGGTACAAAATTGATAACAAATACCAAAAAGCAAAGATTAAAAATCTAGAGTAGAGGTTGGATTTTCAAAAATATAATATTAAAGAAAAGAAAAGAAGAAAAAAAAGTCACAAGAATTATTAAAAAAATATATATATGAAGTTTGCTTTTAAAATAGTGTCTTTTTTTGGAAAAGTAATAGGTTATAAAAATGAAAATTCAAGGAGAAATAGAGGACTTAAAAATTAAAAAAATGTTAAAAAAAGAAAGAAAAAGAAAAGAAGAAAAAACAAACATCAAAAAAAGAATGATCATGAAAATAGTAAAGATATATCTAGGACTTTCTCTGGTGGTGTTGTGGGCAGTGTGGGGTCAGTTCACTTTTGGATAGTTCCTTGGTCCGGCTTATATTTCTCAAGATCGATAGGCCCCTTCCTATGTAGTCGGTACTAACGACAGGGTTTTAATCTATGGCACCTGTCACTTCCAAGGAGGTTCCCTCTGTTTTAGCTTATTCTGTTTGCTGGTCTCTTCAGTGTCTGATTTCTGCCCTGACACAAAGGGGGCGGTGGTGGACACTTTTTTTAGGCTCACTTGTTCAGTCGCTCTGTGGGGAGGGAGGGGTGCTGCAAACAAATAATACTGGCATGTACTTGCAGTGTCTCAGCCACGCCAGGCCTGCCCCCACTCATGGCGCACACAGCTCAGGCTCTAGGCTGCTTTGCTGGAACCGTCTGAAGCTGGCCCTGGGCTGCATGCACCTCCCAGGTCTAAGCTGCTCAGGCTCAGGCATTCAGGTAGTCCTCAGAGGCGCAGACTCGGTTGTGCCTGCGTTTTGTGCCCTTCCCAATGTCCGAGTAGCTCAGGTGTTTGGCAAGCGCGGTCACTGCGACTTAACATCTCTCCCATCCCTGGTGCTCAGTTTTCTGGGTGTACAGCTGGTGCACCTTCTCAAGCAGATAACGACTATTTTTGAAGACAATGAGCTGCTTTTCTGGGTGCCTGATGTCCTCTGCCGGTATTCAAAAGTTGTTTTGTGGAATTTACTCAGCGTTGAAATGTTCTTTTGATGAATTTGTGGGGGAGAAAGTGGTCTCCCCTTCCTATTCCTCTGCTATCTTAGGACCACTCTGTTAATTTAATTTTTGTATTGTCTTTTCATATTTGTAGGCAATACTTTTTCATCACTCAGACATTTTTATGGGCACCTGAAAAGCTCATGGTCCCTTGGTAATACTTCCACAGAGTTAAAGGCACAATAGTGCCTTATTGCAAGAAAGCTTCTATTCCTTATGAACTAGTGCAGAGGCCTGGCCCTTACCAATCTGCTAAGACTTACACAGTTGGACCGTTTAATGGGCAGCTGTGTTATGGGCAATAAACTTCAATTAACTCTTGGGTCAGTGAAATCTCCAATATTTCCATATCACTATTAAACACTACCTAGTTTTTATAAAGACGTGGGAACCTAAATGATTCTTTTCTCTGAAAATTTGTCTCTTTATGTAAAGGCCCCACTTACACAGCATGTTGTCAAACAAGTGATTGACAAGTGTCAAACTAGTGAGGCTATATCACATATGTCTAGAATTCTGCCTCCAGATACCTGGTTAAATCCAGATATAAGTGACTTTTGCCTCACACAGGACACATTCCATTCCTCTAACCAGCCTGACTGCTGAGTTTGACCAAGTCATTTTCAAAAATACTCTCAGAAGGGGTGCTAGTTCTTCATCCCAGAAATTGCTGCTCTCTCCCAAACTCCTGAGAGTGGGGTTGAGTGACTCTTTTTCATTAATTCAGTAGTTATTTGACATTTATTATGCACAAACAAGTATGTGGACAATAAAAGATATGATCTGGAGAGTCTGAGAGGTGCTGTAGTCAGTCAGTAATGCAAACTGATTAGGGATCCCTCAGTCAGTCAGTAATGTAAGCCTCCAAAAGGCCCAGACAACATACATTATCTTCTGCATAACACTGAGCTCAGAACAGACATTTTCCTGGTAACCAGGCAGGCACACAAGGACAAGCATGCCATAACAACCGCAGTTGGATTTGAGTCCCAAAATAGACTCTGTTGGTTATATTAATTTACTTCAAATTACATATGCATCTCTCTGAAGTATTACTAAATAATATGTTTCACAGATATTACTGATAGGAAAACCTCATTAGATCATGCCATTCTCTTTTTTCCCCTGGCAAATAAATGAGTTTTCTAGTACCGTATGATTAGTGGGATTTGGTTATGACCAAACTGTCAACCGTTTGGAAGCACTTACTTAATCATGGTAGCAAGGGACAGGTAAATATGTGCATTTAACTGAGTCCAAAATGTTTTCTATTCTTTGGGCTTTATTTCTACCTATTGGGTTATGCCTGACAAATAGAGTTTACTTCATTCTGTTTCAGTAAGTAATATACTGTTAAAGAGTCTTTCTAATCCAGTTAAGTCTTCTAAAAATCTGATTATGATGGATTAATTAAAAGCTTGTTTTATGTCTCTGAAACGTTGCTCTTCCATTCCTCCAAGGAGACTTCTGCTCATTTGCAGATTTATCAGGGAAACACAAGAGAACTAAATTGGCCCACCAAAGGTTCACAGTGACTTTGGGAAAAAACTGCTGGATTTCTGTGTGATTGGCTGCCAGCATCTTTGGGCAGGTGACTGATCACTAGGAGTATATGCTGAGTTTGAGGAACACAGAGGTTGAGAACCTGACATCTGCAAACCAGTTGGATTCAAATCCTGGATCTACTATCTTATTATTTGTGAGACATTGGAATATTACTTAGTTCTTGTCTGCCTTTCATCTTCTCTATAAAATGGACCTGAAATAGAACCAGTATAGTGTTGTTTATAAAGATTAGATGAATTAGAGCAGAAAGCTGGCACCTAATAAAAGTTACTTAAGTGAAAATTGCATTTATAAAAAGGTAATAAGAATTTCTCAAGTTTACTTTTTTTGAAAATCCTTACTAAAATCCTAAGAGCAAAAGTTAGTATTTTCAATTCATAGAGGAAACCAAGCTTCACAATCAATCAATCATTTCTTCCAATATCACAAAACTACTAAGGACTAGAACCAGAATTTGAACTAAAGTCTCCTTGAAAGTAAAGTCTGAATTCTTGCCATGATAGCAATAATAACAATATAAACTGAATACCGAAAATTCAATGCTACTGTGTATTAACATACTTATTCAGCATTACTTAGTACATGCTGCTGCTGCTGCTAAGTCGCTTCAGTCAGGTCAAAAGTAAAAAGACATGTTCTGTCCTTAAGGCCAAAACAAGTTACAACAATCACTTCTAATGAAAGATGGAATACTTCATGAAGAAAATGTCATTAACATAAGCCTAGAAAATTAGTAATACTTCTCTAAGTCAAACAATCCAGAGTTGGTTTGGGTGAAAGCTGACAGTTCGTTTAATTCAGGTCATTCATATCCAAGACTTAGATTCTCTTCATTTTTAATCCCTCTTACTTGACACATGGCTTCTGCTTGGATACCTCTAGAGAGGAAAAAGATGTTTCACTGGTGACCTCTAAAGGGGGGCTTTCAATTCTGGGATTCTGTAGCTTTATCATTTAATACCTTTGTTGAATTTCCTTCCAAAAAGAGGATTCTACTATTAATATAAAGCTAGACTGGGTAAGAAAAATTCCAATTCTAAAGAAGTCAACTATGGGAAGTGATCAAAGCAGAATATTAATGTGGTCAGATTTACATTTTCAAAGTTCTCTCCAGCACAAATGTGAAAGATGGAGGGAGTTGGGGGAGAAATGGAGATGAGAAGATTATTAAGTGAGGCTAGAGCTATAGGAATAGTGGCAAAGAAACCCTAAATATTATTGGGACATAAAACTGGCAAGCTCAGAGCTTTATTGTTATTCAGTTGCTAAGCCGTGTCCGACTCTTTGCAGCTCCATGGACTGCAGCATACCAGACTTCCTTGTCCCTCACTATCTCTCTGAGTTTGCTCAAATTCATGTCCTTTGCATGGGTGATGCTATCTAATGATCTTACCCTCTGCCAACTCCTTCTCCTTTCGCCCTCAATCTTTCCTAGCATCAGGGTCTTTTCAATGAGTTAGCTCTTTGCATCAGGTGGCCAATTAGAGCTTCAGCTTCAGCATCAATCCTTCCAATGAATATCCAGGTTTGATTTCCTTTACGTTTGATCTCCTTACTGTCCAAGGGACTCTCAAGAGTCTTCTCCAGCACCACAATTCAAAAACATCAATTTTTCCCAGCTCAGCCTTCCTTATGGTCCAACTCTCATACCCATGTATGACTGCTGGAAAAACCACAGCTTTGAATACAGGGACCATATGCTGTCTAGGTGGGCTTCCCAGATGGCTCAGATGGTAAAGAATCCACCTGCACTGAGGGAGACCTGGGTTTGATCCCTGGGTTGGGAAGATACCCTGAAGAAGGAAAAGCTACCTATACCAGTATTTTTGCCTGGAGAATTCCACAGACAGAGGCGCCTGGGAGACTACAGCCCATGGCATCATAAAGAGCTGGATATGACTGAGTGATACTCACTTTCACTTCACTTCTATGTTTGTCATAGCTTTTCTTCCAAGGAGCAGGCATCTTTTAATGGCTACAGTCATCATCCACAGTGACTTCTGAAGCCCAAGAAAAGAAAAATTATCACTCCTTCTACTTTTCCCCCTTCTGTTTGACATGAAATGGTGGAACTGGAGCCATGATCTCAGTTTTTTGAAGGAACAAGCTTTTTAAAACTCCTCTTTCACCCTCATCAAGAGGCTCTTTAGTTCCGCTTCAATTTACAGTGGTACCATCTGCATATCTGAAGTCATTGATATTCTTCCTGGCAACCCTGAGTCCAGCTTCTGATTTATCTAGGCTGGCATTTCACATGATGTACTCTGCATATAAGTTAAATAAGCAAGGCGACAATATAGAGCCTTGTTGTACTCCTTTCCGAATTTGGAAGCAGCTTATTGTTCCATGGTCCAGTTCTAACTGTTGCTTCTTGAACTACATACAGGTTTCTCAGGAGAAAGGTACAGTGGTCTGGTATTCCCATCTCGAAGAATTTTCCACAGTTTTTTGTGATCCACACAGTCAAAAGTTGCAGCATAGTCAATGAAGCAGAAGTAGATGTTCTTCTGGGATTTCTCTGCTTTCTCTATGATCCAACGAATGTTGGTAATTTGATCTCTAGTTCCTTTACCTTTTCTACATCCAGCTTGTACATTTGGAAGTTCTCGGTGCACATACTGCTGAAGTATAGCTTGAAGGATTTTGAACATAATCTTGCTAGCATGTGAAATGAGCACAATTATGTGGTAGTTTGAACAATCTTTGGCACTGCCCATCTTTGGGACTGGAATGAAAACTGACTTTTTCCAGTCCTGTGGCCACTGTCGAGTTTTCCAAATTTATTGATATATCAAGTGTGACACTTTAAGAGCATCATCTTTCAGGATTTTTAAATAGTTCACCTGGAATTCCATCACCTCCACTAGTTTTGTTCATACTAATGCTTCCTAAGGCCCCAACTTCACACTTCAGGATGTCTGGCTCTGGGCGAGTGACCACACCATTATGGCTATCTGGATCATTAAGACTTTTTTGTATAGTTCTTCTGTGTATTTTTGCCACATCATCTTAATGTCGTCTGCTTTTGTTAGGTCCGTATCAAATCTGTCCTTTATTGTGCCCATCCATGCATATCTCTAATTTTCTTGAAGATATTTCTAGTCTTTCCCATTCTATTGTTTTCTTTTATTTCTTTGCTCTGTTTACACAAGAAGGCTTTCTTACCTCTCCTTGCTATTCTCTGGAACTCTGCATTCAGTTGGGTATATCTTTCCTTTTCTCCCTTGCCTTTTGCTTTTTTTTTTTTTTTGTTTTGTGGAATTTACTCAGCGTTGAAATGTTCTTTTGATGAATTTGTGGGGGAGAAAGTGGTCTCCCCTTCCTATTCCTCTGCTATCTTAGGACCACTCTGTTAATTTAATTTTTGTATTGTCTTTTCATATTTGTAGGCAATACTTTTTCATCACTCAGACATTTTTATGGGCACCTGAAAAGCTCATGGTCCCTTGGTAATACTTCCACAGAGTTAAAGGCACAATAGTGCCTTATTGCAAGAAAGCTTCTATTCCTTATGAACTAGTGCAGAGGCCTGGCCCTTACCAATCTGCTAAGACTTACACAGTTGGACCGTTTAATGGGCAGCTGTGTTATGGGCAATAAACTTCAATTAACTCTTGGGTCAGTGAAATCTCCAATATTTCCATATCACTATTAAACACTACCTAGTTTTTATAAAGACGTGGGAACCTAAATGATTCTTTTCTCTGAAAATTTGTCTCTTTATGTAAAGGCCCCACTTACACAGCATGTTGTCAAACAAGTGATTGACAAGTGTCAAACTAGTGAGGCTATATCACATATGTCTAGAATTCTGCCTCCAGATACCTGGTTAAATCCAGATATAAGTGACTTTTGCCTCACACAGGACACATTCCATTCCTCTAACCAGCCTGACTGCTGAGTTTGACCAAGTCATTTTCAAAAATACTCTCAGAAGGGGTGCTAGTTCTTCATCCCAGAAATTGCTGCTCTCTCCCAAACTCCTGAGAGTGGGGTTGAGTGACTCTTTTTCATTAATTCAGTAGTTATTTGACATTTATTATGCACAAACAAGTATGTGGACAATAAAAGATATGATCTGGAGAGTCTGAGAGGTGCTGTAGTCAGTCAGTAATGCAAACTGATTAGGGATCCCTCAGTCAGTCAGTAATGTAAGCCTCCAAAAGGCCCAGACAACATACATTATCTTCTGCATAACACTGAGCTCAGAACAGACATTTTCCTGGTAACCAGGCAGGCACACAAGGACAAGCATGCCATAACAACCGCAGTTGGATTTGAGTCCCAAAATAGACTCTGTTGGTTATATTAATTTACTTCAAATTACATATGCATCTCTCTGAAGTATTACTAAATAATATGTTTCACAGATATTACTGATAGGAAAACCTCATTAGATCATGCCATTCTCTTTTTTCCCCTGGCAAATAAATGAGTTTTCTAGTACCGTATGATTAGTGGGATTTGGTTATGACCAAACTGTCAACCGTTTGGAAGCACTTACTTAATCATGGTAGCAAGGGACAGGTAAATATGTGCATTTAACTGAGTCCAAAATGTTTTCTATTCTTTGGGCTTTATTTCTACCTATTGGGTTATGCCTGACAAATAGAGTTTACTTCATTCTGTTTCAGTAAGTAATATACTGTTAAAGAGTCTTTCTAATCCAGTTAAGTCTTCTAAAAATCTGATTATGATGGATTAATTAAAAGCTTGTTTTATGTCTCTGAAACGTTGCTCTTCCATTCCTCCAAGGAGACTTCTGCTCATTTGCAGATTTATCAGGGAAACACAAGAGAACTAAATTGGCCCACCAAAGGTTCACAGTGACTTTGGGAAAAAACTGCTGGATTTCTGTGTGATTGGCTGCCAGCATCTTTGGGCAGGTGACTGATCACTAGGAGTATATGCTGAGTTTGAGGAACACAGAGGTTGAGAACCTGACATCTGCAAACCAGTTGGATTCAAATCCTGGATCTACTATCTTATTATTTGTGAGACATTGGAATATTACTTAGTTCTTGTCTGCCTTTCATCTTCTCTATAAAATGGACCTGAAATAGAACCAGTATAGTGTTGTTTATAAAGATTAGATGAATTAGAGCAGAAAGCTGGCACCTAATAAAAGTTACTTAAGTGAAAATTGCATTTATAAAAAGGTAATAAGAATTTCTCAAGTTTACTTTTTTTGAAAATCCTTACTAAAATCCTAAGAGCAAAAGTTAGTATTTTCAATTCATAGAGGAAACCAAGCTTCACAATCAATCAATCATTTCTTCCAATATCACAAAACTACTAAGGACTAGAACCAGAATTTGAACTAAAGTCTCCTTGAAAGTAAAGTCTGAATTCTTGCCATGATAGCAATAATAACAATATAAACTGAATACCGAAAATTCAATGCTACTGTGTATTAACATACTTATTCAGCATTACTTAGTACATGCTGCTGCTGCTGCTAAGTCGCTTCAGTCAGGTCAAAAGTAAAAAGACATGTTCTGTCCTTAAGGCCAAAACAAGTTACAACAATCACTTCTAATGAAAGATGGAATACTTCATGAAGAAAATGTCATTAACATAAGCCTAGAAAATTAGTAATACTTCTCTAAGTCAAACAATCCAGAGTTGGTTTGGGTGAAAGCTGACAGTTCGTTTAATTCAGGTCATTCATATCCAAGACTTAGATTCTCTTCATTTTTAATCCCTCTTACTTGACACATGGCTTC
This sequence comes from Oreotragus oreotragus, assembly GCA_006410675.1. Classification (NCBI taxonomy): domain Eukaryota; kingdom Metazoa; phylum Chordata; class Mammalia; order Artiodactyla; family Bovidae; genus Oreotragus; species Oreotragus oreotragus. Next base: position 317,746 of record SJYX01021309.1, on the reverse strand, counting down.
TGCTTGGATACCTCTAGAGAGGAAAAAGATGTTTCACTGGTGACCTCTAAAGGGGGGCTTTCAATTCTGGGATTCTGTAGCTTTATCATTTAATACCTTTGTTGAATTTCCTTCCAAAAAGAGGATTCTACTATTAATATAAAGCTAGACTGGGTAAGAAAAATTCCAATTCTAAAGAAGTCAACTATGGGAAGTGATCAAAGCAGAATATTAATGTGGTCAGATTTACATTTTCAAAGTTCTCTCCAGCACAAATGTGAAAGATGGAGGGAGTTGGGGGAGAAATGGAGATGAGAAGATTATTAAGTGAGGCTAGAGCTATAGGAATAGTGGCAAAGAAACCCTAAATATTATTGGGACATAAAACTGGCAAGCTCAGAGCTTTATTGTTATTCAGTTGCTAAGCCGTGTCCGACTCTTTGCAGCTCCATGGACTGCAGCATACCAGACTTCCTTGTCCCTCACTATCTCTCTGAGTTTGCTCAAATTCATGTCCTTTGCATGGGTGATGCTATCTAATGATCTTACCCTCTGCCAACTCCTTCTCCTTTCGCCCTCAATCTTTCCTAGCATCAGGGTCTTTTCAATGAGTTAGCTCTTTGCATCAGGTGGCCAATTAGAGCTTCAGCTTCAGCATCAATCCTTCCAATGAATATCCAGGTTTGATTTCCTTTACGTTTGATCTCCTTACTGTCCAAGGGACTCTCAAGAGTCTTCTCCAGCACCACAATTCAAAAACATCAATTTTTCCCAGCTCAGCCTTCCTTATGGTCCAACTCTCATACCCATGTATGACTGCTGGAAAAACCACAGCTTTGAATACAGGGACCATATGCTGTCTAGGTGGGCTTCCCAGATGGCTCAGATGGTAAAGAATCCACCTGCACTGAGGGAGACCTGGGTTTGATCCCTGGGTTGGGAAGATACCCTGAAGAAGGAAAAGCTACCTATACCAGTATTTTTGCCTGGAGAATTCCACAGACAGAGGCGCCTGGGAGACTACAGCCCATGGCATCATAAAGAGCTGGATATGACTGAGTGATACTCACTTTCACTTCACTTCTATGTTTGTCATAGCTTTTCTTCCAAGGAGCAGGCATCTTTTAATGGCTACAGTCATCATCCACAGTGACTTCTGAAGCCCAAGAAAAGAAAAATTATCACTCCTTCTACTTTTCCCCCTTCTGTTTGACATGAAATGGTGGAACTGGAGCCATGATCTCAGTTTTTTGAAGGAACAAGCTTTTTAAAACTCCTCTTTCACCCTCATCAAGAGGCTCTTTAGTTCCGCTTCAATTTACAGTGGTACCATCTGCATATCTGAAGTCATTGATATTCTTCCTGGCAACCCTGAGTCCAGCTTCTGATTTATCTAGGCTGGCATTTCACATGATGTACTCTGCATATAAGTTAAATAAGCAAGGCGACAATATAGAGCCTTGTTGTACTCCTTTCCGAATTTGGAAGCAGCTTATTGTTCCATGGTCCAGTTCTAACTGTTGCTTCTTGAACTACATACAGGTTTCTCAGGAGAAAGGTACAGTGGTCTGGTATTCCCATCTCGAAGAATTTTCCACAGTTTTTTGTGATCCACACAGTCAAAAGTTGCAGCATAGTCAATGAAGCAGAAGTAGATGTTCTTCTGGGATTTCTCTGCTTTCTCTATGATCCAACGAATGTTGGTAATTTGATCTCTAGTTCCTTTACCTTTTCTACATCCAGCTTGTACATTTGGAAGTTCTCGGTGCACATACTGCTGAAGTATAGCTTGAAGGATTTTGAACATAATCTTGCTAGCATGTGAAATGAGCACAATTATGTGGTAGTTTGAACAATCTTTGGCACTGCCCATCTTTGGGACTGGAATGAAAACTGACTTTTTCCAGTCCTGTGGCCACTGTCGAGTTTTCCAAATTTATTGATATATCAAGTGTGACACTTTAAGAGCATCATCTTTCAGGATTTTTAAATAGTTCACCTGGAATTCCATCACCTCCACTAGTTTTGTTCATACTAATGCTTCCTAAGGCCCCAACTTCACACTTCAGGATGTCTGGCTCTGGGCGAGTGACCACACCATTATGGCTATCTGGATCATTAAGACTTTTTTGTATAGTTCTTCTGTGTATTTTTGCCACATCATCTTAATGTCGTCTGCTTTTGTTAGGTCCGTATCAAATCTGTCCTTTATTGTGCCCATCCATGCATATCTCTAATTTTCTTGAAGATATTTCTAGTCTTTCCCATTCTATTGTTTTCTTTTATTTCTTTGCTCTGTTTACACAAGAAGGCTTTCTTACCTCTCCTTGCTATTCTCTGGAACTCTGCATTCAGTTGGGTATATCTTTCCTTTTCTCCCTTGCCTTTTGCTTTTTTTTTTTTTTCCTCAGTTATTTGTAAAGCCTCCTCAGACAATCACTTTGCCTTCTTCCACTTCCTTTCCTTTGGGATGGTTTTGTTTGCTGCCTTCTGTACAATGTTACAAACCTCTATTCATAATTTGTGAGGCATTCTGTCTACCAGATCCTATCCCTTGAATCTATTTGTCACCTCCAATGTAAAATCATATGAACTTTTATTTAGGTCATACCTGAAGAGCCTATTGATTTTCCCTACTTTCTTCAATTTAAGCCTGAATTTTGCAATCAGGAGTTCATGATCTGAGCCACAGTCAGCTCCAGGTCTTATTTTTGCTGACTGTATAAAGCTTCTCCATCTTTGGCTGCAAAGAATATGATCAATCTGATTTCAGTATTGACCATCTGGTGATATCCATGTGTAAAGTCATCTCTTGTGTTGTTGGAGGAGAGTATTTGCTATGACTCTTGACATAGCAGTGTGTTCTCTCGACAAAACTCTGTTACTTTTCACCCTGCTTCATTTTTTACTCCAAGGCCAAACTTACCTGTTATTCCATGTATCCCCTGACTTCCTACTTTTACATTCCAATCCCCTCTAATGAAAAAAGACATCATTTTTGGTGTTAGTTCTAGAAGGTACTGTAGGTCTTTATAGAAACAGTCAACTTCAACTTCTTTGGCATTATGTTGTGGGCATAAACTTAAATTACTGTGATATTGAATGGTTTGCTTTGGAAACAAACTGAGATTGTTATTTTTGAGATTGTACCCAAGTACTGCATTTCACGGGGTCTTTCTGGTATCTCAGCTAGTAAAGAATCTACTTGCAATGCAGGAGACCCAGGTTTGATCCCTGGGTTAGAAAGATCCCCTGGAGAAAGGAATGGCTACCCACTCTAGTATTCTTGCTTGGAGAATTCCATGGACAAATTAAGTGTGGCAGCCTACAGTCCATGGAGTCATGAAAATTCAGATACAGCTGAGTGACTAACATACACCTCATTTTGGACTCTTTGTTGACTATAAAGGCTACTCCATTTCTTCTAAGGTATTCTTGTCCACAGTAGTAGATATAACAGTCATCTGAATTAAATTCACCCATTCCTGTCCATTTTTAGTTCATTGATTCCTAACATGTTGATATTCACTCTTGCCATCTCCTGCTTGACCATGTCCACATACCTTGATTCATGGCCTAACAGTCCAAGTCTTATGCAATATTGTTCTTTACAGCATCAGACTTTACTTTCACCACCAGATACATCCAAAACTAGCATCCTTTCCACATTGGCCCAGCCACTTCATTCTTTCTGGAGCTATTAGTAATTGCCCTCTGCTCTTCCCCAGCAGAAGGGAGCAGAGCAGTGAGCAAAAGAAAGAACCCTAAGCAACTCCAACATCAAGAGCAGGGAAAGGAAGGAAATTGGGAAAGGAAAGAGAAATTTTAAGAAAGGTAAATAGAACACTAAGGAAATTTCACATATCTTTTTCTCTCCAACTATGGTATATATAAACAAACACAATTTAAGCAAAAATAATTGTCATTCAGTCAGTCAGTTCAGTCGCTCAGTCGTGTCCAACTCTTTGCGACCCCATGAATCGCAGCACGCCAGGCATCCCTGTCCATCACCATCTCCCAGAGTTCACTCAGACTCACGTCCATCGAATCCGTGATGCCATCCAGCCATCTCATCCTCGGTTGTCCCCTTCTCCTCCTGCCCCCAATCCCTCCCAGCATCAGAGTCTTTTCCAATGAGTCATCTCTTCGCATGAGGTGGCCAAAGTACTGGAGTTTCAGCTTTAGCATCATTCCTTCCAAAGAAATCCCAGGGCTGATCTCCTTCAGAATGGACTGGTTGGATCTCCTTGCAGTCCAAGGGACTCTCAAGAGTCTTCTCCAACACCACAGTTCAAAAGCATCGATTCTTCGGCGCTCAGCTTTCTTCACAGTCCAACTTTCACATCCATACATGACCACAGGAAAAACCATAGCCTTGACTAGGCGGACCTTAGTCGGCAAAGTAATGTCTCTGCTTTTGAATATACTATCCAGGTTGGTCATAACTTTTCTTCCAAGGAGTAAGCGTCTTTTAATTTCATGGCTGCAGTCACCATCTGCAGTGATTTTGGAGCCCAAAAAAATAAAGTCTGACACTGTTTCCACTGTTTCCCCATCTATTTCCCATGAAGTGATGGGACCGGATGCCATGATCTTCGTTTTCTGAATGTTGAGCTTTAAGCCAACTTTTTCGCTCTCCTCCTTCACTTTCATCAAGAGGCTTTTTAGCTCCTCCTCACTTTCTGCCATAAGGGTGGTGTCATCAGCATATCTGAGGTTATTGATATTTCTCCCGGCAATCTTGATTCCAGCTTGTGTTTCTTCCAGTCCAGCGTTTCTCATGATGTACTCTGCATATAAGTTAAATAAGCAGGGAGACAATATACAGCCTTGACGTACTCCTTTTCCTATTTGGAACCAGTCTGTTGTTCCATGTCCAGTTCTAACTGTTGCTTCCTGACCTGCATACAGATTTCTCAAGAGGCAGGTTAGGTGGTCTGGTATTCCCATCTCTTTCAGAATTTTCCACAGTTACAGGTGATCCACACAGTCAAAGGCTTTGGCATAGTCAATAAAGCAGAAATAGATGTTTTTCTGGAACTCTCTTGCTTTTTCCATGATCCAGCGGATGTTGGCAATTTGATCTCTGGTTCCTCTGCCTGTTCTAAAACCAGCTTGAACATCAGGGAGTTCACGGTTCACATATAGCTGAAGCCTGGCTTGGAGAATTTTGAGCATTACTTTACTAGCGTGTGAGATGAGTACAATTGTGCGGTAGTCTGAGCATTCTTTGGCATTGCCTTTCTTTGGAATTGGAATGAAAACTGACCTTTTCCAGTCCTGCGGCCACTGCTGAGTTTTCCAAATGTGCTGGCATACTGAGTGCAGAACTTTCACAGCATCATCTTCTAGGATTTGAAACAGCTCAACTGGAATTCCATCACCTCCACTAGCTTTGTTCTTAGTGATTATGTCCCTTATTTTATCATCCCCACCTAACTGAAAGATTTTTACCCCAGTTTTTAAACAGTGTACCATTCAATGGATTAGGAAAAGCAGACAAAACTGGTCACTACTTCTCTGTCTTCTCAGTCATGAGCAGCAATTCCCTCTCCAGTTTTCCACAATAAAGGAGTTTCCAAGCTGTTGCCTTCTTCTATGAATGTCCAATACATGGATATGTGAGCTGATGCCCTGGCAGCTATAGATCCCTTCTGCATATTGCTTTTTCTCTTACACACAGCGTTGATAAAACACTTTTTTGCCTCCCAGTAAGAAACTCAGTTTGTAAAAATGAAATGCAAACTCTAGATTTAAATTAACTTAACTAATGATTGCCATGTCAGTGTGTGAACCAGATCTTTATGATAAATGAGATTCTGAAAGAAAAATAAAGGTAATGAGGATGGCAGCCAGGGTCAACTATCCTTCCTTATATTACTCTTTGCCACAATTTTATACTGTTACATCAGGAGGAAGAAAACAAAATTTGGAAAGATTATATTTGGTAATCCATCTTCATTAGCAAACATTAAATCAAAAGGGCATATATTTTGTACTGATTGCCAAATGTGCATTCTGATCTAAATTCATAATTTCTAATTCATGACTTCCTGTGAGTTCTATTGTAATAGATTAAATTATACTTAAAAATTTTTTAAAAGGGAACAAGCTTCATTGATTCAGTTCCAGTATATTTGTTTCCTCATCACCAAATCCTTGGTTTCACCACTCCAATCCTGATCTCTGCCTGCTCCCCCACCCACACACACACAGAACCTAAAACTCCCTACATATTCTGTCCTCCTTTCCTGATTGAATTTTCAGCACCATCACAAGCCACTATATATTTCACTTATACATAAGTTTAGAATCTATCTTCCACCACAGGAATGAAAAGTTCATGAAGGATTGGAATTTTTCTATTCTATTTACAGCTTAATTCCCAATATTTATAACAATTAACACATAAGTTAGGGTTAATAGGTTCAATAAATCAATTAATGTCATCATATCACGATCAGATTTACTTCTGCTGTTATTATATGATGTCTCGATAAAAAATAATTGAGGATATAAAGTATCATAAATAATGGTGGTATTAACAAATGTGAAAGGCATATGTAATACAAATGCTTCTGGTAATGCTCCTATATAGCTATGTAACCTTGAACATATCATTATATATTCTTCTTCTGTCTTCATCTATGAAAGAAGAGGGTGAGGTTAGATTCTTTATTGCTCCAGAATTTAATGGTTCTAGATTTAGGTTAAGTCAATGAAATGAAAGAAGAGAAGGGAAAGGTCAATATCTAACAATTTTTTACAGTGGAACTGTGACCTAAAAAGTGGGACGAGTAAGGGCTAATAGTGAGGACAGAGTGGGGGTAAGCAGAGAAAGTTAGCAGTCAGTGGTAAGAGGAGGTCTAAGCAGGACAGAAATATAGGTTCAAGAAGAGACAGTACATGTGGTACTGCATTTAATGCAATCATTGTGGGTTTCAGGTTGAAGGAGACATCATAGGGGATGCATGGGATGTAATCTGTCATCTAATGAGAAGTTGCAGAGCTTATACTTACATATATATAGTATATTTTATATGCAATTAGAAAGAACTGTGCAAGAACAAAGTTTCTGTTGGAATCAGTGTGGCCACCAACCACTGAGGACTCTCAGTTTCATGGCTGTGTCCATGCTGCTGATGGTTTCTTTGGTTCCCAATTATGGAGGTAAAAGATAAGCTGACAGAGTGACCCAGATATATTCTTATACTTAACTAAAAAATCCAAAGAGAATTCTAAGTGGGCTCTTCTGGCAAATCTTAGAAAATGGTTCATTTATTTCAGGCCTTTGCCGTCTGTTTTGCCTCAGATCACCACCACAAATGTTTTTCTAAATATTTACATTGTTTAGTTAAAGTTTCACAAGCCCCTAATCTCAAACTGATATGGAGTCAAAACATAGAAATTGGAACGTTATTTCCTAGAGAAATTCAACTTTCTCAATAAACACATATTTGTGCAACATTCAAAATGTCTTTAAATAAATATTGAGTTTCATTTTTACCATTCTTAAAAAAAAAGAAAAAGAAAAAACCGCAACTAACACCATAACACCCCTGAAATTTTATTACAGGAAAAAATCACCAACATCCAGTATAATCAAATAAAGCATATCCATTCCCCTAGCTTGCATAGCTATCCACAATTCCAGTAGGTTTCCTAATTAAAACCATAAAGGAAATAAACTCACTAAATGCCACTAGAATCCACTGAACACAGCTATAAATTTTAAAAATACAACACAATGCTATGAGCATCTCTTTTGAATAAGTGTCTGCAGACTTTCACTTATTATTTAAAATGTAATTGCTGTGTTGAAATATTACTAAGAAGATAAACATACACTTAATTGAAAAGAGTAAAAGCAATCATTTTAAGTAACCTAATTAGCTTTAACAATCCATTTGACTCGACTGAGAGACTGAACTGAACTGAACTGCTTTTTAGTCAGTAGCAGCTGGAAACTATGACTTCTGGGATTTTAAATGATACACAACCATTAATGAGCTTATACAATAATGCTGTCTATTTCTTCCTTTCAAGTGAAACAACTTTTATTTATTCATTTGTCTAAAACAAAATTTTGCATATCATCTCATTTTTTTTCACCATTTCTAGTAATACTTGAGAGTATTCCAGGCATGCTTTAGGGAACTGGAGTAGACCTACTGTTTTTATTTCTAAGAGAACTCATGGATCTTATGGAAGAAACATGGCTGGGTCTTCTAGGAATGAGGAGTGGCCCCAGGGTAGTCTGAGAATAGCTTCTTCTAGATTCCCAGGCAGAGTACTACATTTGAAAGGAGCTCATTTGAAAGGGAGGAGAGTAAAGACACTTCCTTGGTCCATTACTTAGGGTTTTATGACGATGAATAGTTTTGAGTATAGTATAATACAGTATCACTGAAATTGTAGTTTGGCCAAGCTATACAAAGAATGGGCCACAGGAGGGAGAAGAGGGAACTGTAATTAAGATTTATCAAATGAAAAAAATATGTTACTAGAAGTATCATGGACTATAGACTTAGAACACACTGTTACTCCAATAAAGAATTTTATTTCAAGAAAAGAAAACAGTTTTTGCCCCAAGGCTTCCCTTCATCTACCATCACCACCAGTAGAGGACAGTCATGGTTTCTAAGCATTTCACAACTGAGCCNCAAATGAAAAAAATATGTTACTAGAAGTATCATGGACTATAGACTTAGAACACACTGTTACTCCAATAAAGAATTTTATTTCAAGAAAAGAAAACAGTTTTTGCCCCAAGGCTTCCCTTCATCTACCATCACCACCAGTAGAGGACAGTCATGGTTTCTAAGCATTTCACAACTGAGCCAATTCTTCCTTCAAGTGGCATGTTATGCAGATAAAAAACAGATCAAAGGAAACTTATGGTATTAGCTTCCTAGTGCCGCCACAACAAAATACCACAAACTGAGCAGCTTAAGACAGAAATCTGTCCTTTCAAAGTTCTGGGACTAGAATTCCAAAATCCAGGTTGGCTTGGCACTCCTTTTGGAGCTGTAAGTGTGAATCTGTTACATGCTTTTCTCCCAGCTTCTGGTGGTTGCCATTAGACTTTGGCATCCTTGGCTTGCAACTGCATCATTTCAATCTCTGCCTCCATTTTCACCTGGCATTCTCCCTGTGTGTCTCCTCTATGTCTGTGTCCAAATTGCCTTCTTCTTATAAGGATGAGTCATTAGATTAGGCCCACCCTAAATCAGCTTGACCTCATTTTAGCTTGATCACATCTGTGCAGATCCTATCTCCAAATAAAGTCACTCTCACAGGTACCAGGGGTTAGGAACTCAACATATCAGGTTTTTTCTAGGTGTCCTGCTGCTGCTACTGCTGCTAAGTCATATCAGTCGTGTCCGACTCTGTGCGACCCCATAGACGGCAGCCCACCAGGCTCCCCCGTCCCTGGGATTCTCCAGGCAAGAACACTGGAATGGGTTGCCATTTCCTTCTCCAATGCATGAAAGTGAAAAGTGAAAGTGAAGTAGTTCAGTTGTGTCCGACTCTTAGTGACCCCATGGACTGCAGCCTACCAGGCTCCTCTGTCCATAGGATTTTCCAGGCAAGAGTACTGGAGTGGGGTGCCATTGCCTTCTCTGTTCTAGGTGTGAGGGACCCATAATTGAACATACAACAGCTGCTTTGAGTAAAAAGTTGTCTCAAGAAGGAGCAGGGTCCCACCTGTTAGGTACCAGATATCCCTGAGCTGCATACTAAAGCATTTTCAAGGAATCCTGAAGTTTTGAAGAGAAGTTTGAAAGGAGAGAAGCATTCGAGTAATTACAACTCTGTCAATACCAGGAACATCTATAGAGAATAATAGCATTATGTCCAGAAAATCATGATTACAGACTCAGGAGTTAATAAGGGCATTTAGCAGGTCTGGGTTGAGGCATGAGATCTTCCATTTCTTATAAGTTCCTACTTGATATTGATATTACCAGACTTTACTAGGATGAGGTTCTGAATAACATAAGTCTAGAGGAAGATGACTGTTCAGTATGAGGAAAACTGAAGACTCAGAAGGAGGCTGGCACACACTCTGATATTATCCAAGGCTTGTTGGAGCCATAAGGATTCCCATGCATGCACACGCACACACACACACACACGCACACACACACACTCATCTACTTGATATCACAGTTTCTGAGCTAAAAATGCCGATGTGTAGAGTTGTTGAAATGCTCTCCCATCACCACCACCTTCCTTTCATAGAAAGGTGGGAAAATGCTAAAAAGGGGCTTTATGTTTGATGCTGTAGTTCTTTTTTTTTTTTTTTTTTTAATGAAAGGTGATTGAGAGGGAAAGATATTAAGCAAACATTGCTAGCACTGGGGAAAATCAACTGAATGAAGGCAAAAGTATGAAAGTTAATTAGCAAATTCTGGCCTAAGGAACCCAGAAGGGGGCAGAAAGAGCTATGTGGCCACACAGAGAGGAGTGTTCGCTGAATTCCCTAGAGTGTCACCTGCGGGAGTCCTAAGATGAATGAGCGAGAAAGTCAGATAAGACCTGGTGAAAGAGTTGTGCTTCTGAACAAAATGGAGGCCCAGAGAAGAGAGAAGAGGAGTCAACTTCAGTGAGACAGTCTCTGAATGCCCTCTCCAAGGCAGATTTGTAGTGAACCCAAAGTGTCCCAGAATACCAGTAGTCCTTCATGAACCTGACAGCAAACTGGCCTCAAGTTGGGTTTCTTCTGCTTACATGCAATCACTAATGAGTCATGCAAAGTTGTAACCTTTAGTATTATTGGTTCCCTAGAAAATTGTAAATCTGAAGCAGTTAAATTCCTAGAAATCCCTCGAACAGTTCATTAAGAATGAATTGCTGGCTCTGGGTCCATTCAGTCTAACTAAGATGTCCCAGAATCTGACCATCTGTTTGAATTTTGGCAAAAGCTAATGCCACATTTGGTAATTTTATTAGTTACTCTCTATCAAGTTACCCAGAATAAAAGTGGCTGTGTTTCATCTGTGTAGTAATTATTCACAACACAAAAGGTGGTGATTCATGACAATAATCTGAATATACCTTTTAAGTTTTTCTATAATTGTTTCACATTAAATTTTATTTTTGTCTTACGTAAGTATAAAAAAACCTGAAGAAAAGACAAAACTGATCAAAACGTACTTGTATATGATTTGTGAACTACCTAAATGTAAATTTATAAATATAAGATTATATAGTATATAAGGTATTTATTTATAAGTATATTTTTATATAAAATATATAAAATTATAATTAAAATGTGCTATCACCCAAATGCACATTTTCTTTTATTTATTTGTTTATGTATTAATATCTATCTAGCTATTTACTTCGGCTGCAATGGGGCTTTCCACAGTTGCAGCAAGTGAGGTTACTCTCTAGTTGCAGTGCATGGGCTTCTCTGCTGCTGCTGCTGCTGAGTCACTTCAGTCGTGTCCGACTCTGTGTGACCCCATAGATGGCAGCTCACCAGGCTACCCTGTCCCTGGGATTCTCCAGGCAAGAACACTGGAGTGGGTTGCCATTTCCTTCTCCAATGCATGAAAGAGAAAAGTGAAAGTGAAGTCGCTCAGTCTGTCGGACTGTTAGCGACCCCATGGACTGCAGCCCACCAGGCTACTCCATCCATTGGATTTTCCAGGCAAGAGTACTGGGGTGGGGTGCCATTGCCTTCCCCGGGGCTTCTCTGAGGTGGCTTCTTTTGTTGTTGAGCATGGATTCTAGGCATGAGGGCCTCAGGAGTTGTTGCTTTGTTGGGCTTTGTTGCTCTGTATTATGTGGGATCTTCATGGACCAGGAATCTAAACTGTGTCCTCTACATTGGTAGGCAGATTCTTAACCACTGGACCACAAGGGAAGTCCTGATTTTCTTTTTTCTTTTTCAACTTATTCCTGTGGATCCCAGATGCTGTTGTGAACATAAAAACCTACACAAAATTTTCCTCTTAAATATTTTGGATAAAGTTTTTAAAGCCTCTGGCATTTCTTATTTTTACTCTCATTAAATTATCTGACATATTTATTTGACTTTTAAAATACAAAGTATTCTATTTAGAAAATGAATGTTTAAGACTAACTTTCATACACTATAGGTAAATAAAGACACTGGTACCCATAAATAAAGAGATAAAACAAATTTCGGCAAAAATCTTAAAATCATACATGTTTTGGTCTTTTAAACTAGCCTTTAATTATTTTAAAAAAAGGTCATTTTTAGAAAAGACACCTAAAATATTATTTCTTGTTGAAGCAGAGAAAAATCATAATAAACCTGGGATTTTTTTTTGTCAAAATACAAGACATATTCAAAGATACCTGATAGTAATGTACAAAATGATTAAAAAATTCAACCTGCAGACAGAACCATAAGTGAACAAGTAGTGACAACTTGAATATTAAAAAAAGAAGTTCCAATAACTGTAACCAGCTCATTTATTCACTCATGGATTCATTCATTCAACAAATGTTGAGTATATACTGTATCCCAAGCACTCTTTTATGCTGAAGATAAAACACAACCAGACAAAAATCTGAGGTGGTAGAGCTTATTTTTAGTCATAGGAGACAGAAAACAAACACATGAATAGAGAATATTGTCAGGTTATGATAAGTACCATAAGGAGAACAGGACGAGAAAACAAGTCCAATAAGCGATGCTCTTTTATACTGAGATGTCAGGAAAGGCTTCTCTGAAGAGGTGGCATTGTGATAACTTAAAGGGTAAAGGGTTGGGCTATAAGTATTTGGAAGGAGCATGTCCCACGTAAAGGAATCTGAAAGGTAAATCCCCAAGGTGGGAGGATGTTGGGCAAGTTTGAGGAACACAGCCTGTGACTGTAGAATAGAAGGAGAGAGATGAACTCAAAGAGGTAGAGAGGTTCAAAACATGGGATGACTGATAGGCTGTGGAAAAGATTTTGGAATTTTCTCTGAAAGAGTTAGAGGGTTTAACCAAAAGATTGACAAAATATTGTCATATTTTATTTTTCTCTCCTGAGCATTCACTTTTTAAGAAATGATTTGTTTATTTTTGGCTGCACTGGGTCTTCACTGCTTTGCACAGGCTTTCTCTAGCTGAAGAGAGTGGGGGCTACTACTTGTGGTACATGGGCTTCTCATTGCAGTGGCTTCTCTTGTTGCAGAGCACAGGCTCTAAGCACACAGGCTTCCGCAGCTGCAGGAGTGGGGCTCAGTAGCTGTGGAGTGCAGGCTCTAGGGCTTATGGAATTCAATAGTTGCAGCACGCAGGCTCAGTAGTTGCAGCTCTCAGGTCCTAGAGCATGCGGGATTCAGTAGTTGCAGTACACGGGCTCTGGCGTGTAGTTGCTCTACAGCATGTGGAGTCTTCCCAGACCAGGACTGAACCCATGTCTCCTGCATTAGCAGGAGCATTCTCATCCCCTGTACCACCAGGGATGTACCTAGTTCATGTTTTAGAAGGATCTCTCTGACTGCTGTGTTGAGTAGCAGTGAAACCAGTCGTGAGACTATCAGAACAGCTCAAGGCTAAGGTGGAAATGGAAAGTCTAGTGGAGTAGACAGGCTACTTAGAATATATTTTGCAAGTAGAGTTGACAGAATTTGCTGATGAATTGATATGAGATGAGAGAGGAGTTCATTAGATCTTCATGAGTTAAAATATATATAATTATATACAGTTTTAAAATATATAATTATATATAGCTTCTAGGTTGAATCATTGAAACATTTAAAATTATGTTTACATATTTGAATCAGTTCTAATAAGACGGATGAAACTGGAACCAATTATACAGAGTGAAGTAAGCCAGAAAGAAAAACACCAATACAGTATACTAACACATATATATGGAATTTAGAAAGATGGTAATGAGGACCCTGTATGCAGGACAGCAAGAGAGACGCAGATGTGTAGAGTGGACATTTGGACTCTGAGGGAGAGGGAGGGGGAGGG
>SJYX01021309.1:281384-300422 GCA_006410675.1 Oreotragus oreotragus | reverse complement strand
TGGAAATGCTATTTTTTTAAATGCAAAAAAAAAACAAAAACCCTAGTAACTAGCTATAGATATAACATAGATCTTTTTGTTAAATAACAGAAGGTTAACAACTATATGCCAAGACATTTGAAAACCTAGCTTAAATGGATACATTTCAGGAAAAATGTAAGATACCAAGATAAACCCAAGAAAAATTGTAACACTTAAACGGATGAATCATCACTGAAGAACTGGATATGGCAATCAAGAACTCTCCCCTCCAAAAATGACCAAACTTTGGTCCTACCTGGTTTTTGAAGTTGAGTGCTACCAAGCATTGAAGAACAGATAGTCCCTTTCTGATATAAATTGTTTCTGAAAAATAGAAGAAAGGAGAAAGCTGCCCAATTCATTTTATGAAGCTAGTGTTATGTTGGGTTCAACAAGGAGAGGGAAAAAGTATAGATGTGTTTAATTTATGACCATTTAAAATATGCAAAAATATATAATCAGACAACTGAAAATATCAATTTATTTTAAATTAATATGTCACGATTAAATGTGGTATATTAAACAATTTGAGATAGTTCAACATCAGAAAACATACTAATGAAATTTACAACACTAACGAACTAAAAGCAAAAAAATCACATAGTCTTTTCAATAAGTGAAGAAAAACTATTTGATTAAAAAATCAATATATATTTATGATGAAACTCCCAGAAAACTAGGAGTAAAAGAATTTCCTTGATGTAATAAAGATTATCTACTGAAAATCCACAGTTAAGTACATTCCATTTAAGAAATGGAACAAAATAAAAACTTGCATTTTCTCTGTTACTATTCAGCATAGTAATACTGAACATCCTAACTAATGTGGTAAGAATGATAAGAAAAGCTTATGACAATAGCAAGGGAAGGTGTAAGACATTATTTCTTACTGGCATAATCATTAAAACAAAAGAAAACAAACTAATAGAACTAATAAAATAATTCATCAGGTTTGTGAATATATTATCACGTTACAGATATCAAAAGCTATAAAGTGAGGGTAATTTAATGAAGAAACAGTTCAGTTCAGTCGCTCAGTTGTATCCAACTCTCTGTGACCCCACGGACTGCAGCAAGCCAGGCCTCCCTGTCCATCACCAACTCCTGGAGTTTACTCTAACTCATGTCCATTGAGTTGATGATGCCATCCAACCATCTCATTCTCTATTGTCCCCTTCTCCTCCCACCTTCAATCTTTCCCAGCAACAGGGTCTTTACAAATGAGTCAGTTCTTCGCATCAGGTGGCCAAAGTATTGGAGTTTTAGCTTCAGCATCAGTGCTTACAATGAATATTCAGGACTGATTTCCTTTAGGACGGACTGGTTAGATTTCCTTGCAGTCCAAGGGACTCTCAAGAGTCTTTTCCAACACCACAGTTCAAAAGCATCAATTCTTTGGCACTGAACTTTCTTTATAGTTCAACTCTCACATCCATACATGACTACTGGAAAATCCATAGCTTTGACTAGACAGACCTTTGTTGGCAAAGTCATGTCTCTGCTTTTTAATATGCTGACTAGGTTGGTCATAGCTTTTCTTCCAAGGAGCAAGCGTCTTTTAATTCCATGGCTGCAGTTACCACCTGCAGTGATTTTGGAACCCCCAAAATAAATTTTCTCACTGTTTCCATTGTTTCCCCATCTATTTGCCATGAAGTGATGGGATCAGATGCCTTGTCTATTCATTAAAAATAGACAAGGCATTTATGAAGGAAATGTTCAAGCACTTTTAACTAACATAAAAGAAAACCTGAATTAATAGGCCATGTTTAAATTCAATATAACAAAACAATGACAGCAACAAAAGTCTGCAGAATTATTTAAGAAAACTTCACAGACACTTTAATATTTACATGGAACAATAAAATTTCCAAATAGCCATGACACATTCTACCAGGTATTGGTACATACTAGAAAGCCATAGCAATAAGAGCAGCAGAACTGGTCTAAAACAGAAAACAAGAAAAACTAATGGGGCATAATTAATGGTCCAGAATCAAGCCTATGGATTATCTTTATATAGGATACATAAAGTACAAATCCAACTTTTCCCTTACCATATAGAGTGCTAGATTTCTCAAAAACATCTACCAAAAAAGTTGATATTTTTCTTAAAAAGTATACTGTTCTAAGGGAATTATTGAAATCCCCAGTAGGAATTTATTAGAAAAATAAAAGATTTTCATGTTTACATCCAACTCAATACACTGGTAACCCTAGTTACAGTGAAAACTAGAACACCTCGCATCTAGTAGTTTGACAATAATAAACATGACTCAATATCACCCTGTTCTTTCCTGAGCTGTCCTTTCAAAGCTCTAACCTAAAATGCCTCAGGAAAGAACAGGGTGGTATTTGTAAGAGAATTCAAACAAGGATATGATGGGTAAAAAAGGACATGATTGATTTGATGCTCTCAACATTAGTGAATAGATCTTCTAACATATTTTTCTCAACATTATTTTGAGGCAAAATAGTTTCTTCTACATTACAGGAAGCACTGAAGTTCATCATAGAGGTATTCTTTCATTACTATGGGATGTGGAACCTTTGATGAGAAATGTTCCATGTTTTGTTATAATAGTGACTAAAAAGCCTTTGGTGGGACTTCCATTTCCATGAAGATGGAGTTGACATAATATTCCCTATTTTTTCATCTAAGTACAAATAAAAGGCCTGGACAATACATATAAAAAACTTAAGAATACTCTGAAAGAAGGAGAGAAGATAGCAAACCAAAAAGAGACCCAAGAATCAATATGATGGTGAATACTCTGAGCTTTCTTTTTCCCCGTATATTTCAGACTTTGAGCAAAAAAACTTTGAGCTGATGATTCAGACATAACAATGGGCACAGACAAACTAAAAACTAAAACGTGCTATCTTTAGTCAAAGGACAAGGCGAAGTAAGTTTAATAAGACAGAAAACTCTTAGAAGATAACTGTTCTATTCAAGTAAACACAACAGAAAGAATCCTGTGACTCCACCCCCACCCCCACTCACAAAAACGAAAGCCCAGTGGTGTATCTAGACTTCCACCTTTGACAGATTTGATGAACTACCTCAACTTTACCACCAAAGTGGTGTCAGAAAAGGCTAAGTAGAGGGCTGGGATTTTCATCACCACAGGTGATAATTAGGATCCCAATTTGTCTCAGTGTTAGTTGAGACCACATGGATGGCTGGATTTCCACTGCCACCCATCAGTAAGGAAGTACCCCTCTCTATCTCCATTGGAGTAACATCAGAGGAGGTCTGGTAGAGAGTCAAAATTTTAACTTCTGCCAAGTAACAAGGAGGTAAACCCCATACCATGGTATCAGTAGAGGCCTGGTGGCAAGCTAAAACCCTAACCAGCAGTCATAAAAAGACCACCCCTCAGGTGACAATAGATGCCAAATAAAGAATCTGTACTCCTACTCCCACCTGACAACGATAAAGTGGCATTCCTCCTTTCTCTGTCACAGCAAGCCAGCTAAAAGAGGTTTAACTTGAAGGGGAAAAAATTTTTTTTAAGAATAGATACATTTATCTGTAAATTAAATAAAAAAGGTTTAAATAAGGTCCAGGTTCTGATAACATAATACTCAAAATGTCTAGATTTCAATCAAAAATACATACCAAGAACCAGGAAGATTTTAAACTAGATGAAGAAAAGCAGTAAGTGCCAACACTGAGATGAAAGAGATGTCAGAATTATCTAACAAAAATGCTTCAACAAGCAATTACAAATATATTTGAAAAAAAAACTAGAATATTAGCAAANTGTCTAGATTTCAATCAAAAATACATACCAAGAACCAGGAAGATTTTAAACTAGATGAAGAAAAGCAGTAAGTGCCAACACTGAGATGAAAGAGATGTCAGAATTATCTAACAAAAATGCTTCAACAAGCAATTACAAATATATTTGAAAAAAAAACTAGAATATTAGCAAAGGAATAGAGGTATAAAGTACTATAAATGTAAATTTTAGAACTGAAAAAATATAAGAACTGCAATTTTAAAAAGTCAATTGACAGGCTTAACAGAAGCATGGAAGTGACAGAGGAAGAATCAGCCAACTAGATGATCAAACAATAAGAATTATCCAATATGAACAACAACAGGAAGAAATAAACTAAAAAAAGAAAAAAACTTCAGGGACCTGTGCAACTATGAAAAATGATCTAACATTCATGTCACTGAAGTTCCAGGAGGGAAGGAGAGAGGGGATAGGGATGGAAAAAACAATCAAAGAAATAACAGTTGAAAATTTTTCAAATTTTGCAGAAGACAAAACCCGACAGAAAAGCATCTGAGTGAACCCCAAACAAAGAAATTCATACCAAGATATATCATAGTCAAACTATGAAAGTCAAATTTGAAAGCAGAGAGAGAGAAAGAGAAATAACACCTTATGAATAGGGAAAAAGTCAACTAATAGCAGAATACTCATCAGAAACCATGGAGGCCAGAAGGAAGTTGAACAATATTTTTAAGTGTTAAAAGAATGTCAATCCAGAGCTCTATGCCCAGTGAAAATATCCTTCAGGAATGAAGGGAAATCAGACATTCTCAGATGAAAGAAATCTAAGAGAATTTGTTATCGGAAGTCTACTCTAAAAGAAAAGCTAGAGGAAGTACTCTAAATAGAAAGAAAAAGATTTTTTTAAAAAAATCAAGAAGGAAGAAGCATATGGGAAGAAAAAAATATGGGTTAATACAACAGGCCTTCATTCCCCTCTTTATACATTATCTTTGAGAGTTGAAGCATAGTTCTAAATGTAGGTAGAGGAAACACTAAAGATAATTATATTATAAATGAAGGAAAATAAAGGAATACAATGGGAGGGAAGGTTTGTATACTTGATTCTCATTGGTCAAATGATAACATCAGTAGACTGTGTTAAGTTAGGTAAATGCAATACCTACAAACCTGATAAAAAGTGTTATAAAAAGACATATTAAAATCCATAAGAGATGCACCCAAATGGAATCCTAACACTCAACCCTCAAGTAATCCACAGAGGGAAGGCAAAGAGAAACACAGAGATAAAAACAGAGACAACAAAAAACAAAATGATGTTGTTTTCATACCAGTGAGAGTAAATGATGGGGGCATCCAACTCTCCCACAGATTTTGGATCTGGCCTCTGAGATCATTTTCAAGTTGTATGATATTGTACTCCCATTGGCTGTGCACTAGAACATCAGACTGCTACAAAAAGGGCAGAGATTTTGGCCAGCTCCTGGACATTGAACACAATTCACTAAGGCCAACTTCATTCATCCCAGGCTCCCTTCTGCACAGTTAGTGCAAGAAGAAAAAATTGTGCTGAACCAGGGTTCCTCTGCCCTCAAACAACTCACTATCCCTTTGACACACCCTGGAAGGTAATCTGTTCTGGACTCACTTCATAGTCTGGGGAACATCAGGAAAGGTTTTTGGTTTTTTTTTTTTTTTTTTTTGCAAACAGTATAACAGTGAAAGAGTAGACGTATACCAACAGATAGCAAGTCCTCCCTGTGAAATACCTACAATAGTAAGAAATCAGATCAACCATGTAGGAAAATAGAAAGTTTTATAAATGGTGCTTCTAGAATCTATATCCTCACAATGGTTCAAAACAGTGTTCTCAATTAAAAAAAAAAAAAACTTTTAAAATGCTTTTAGTACTTTGATATTGCAAATCTGGTTGATAGAAAACATTAGTGAAATAACCCCTAGTGACATTTTTGCAGTTCCCTAGGATTTGCAGTGATGACAGGCAAAAAAAAATGCTTGGTTTTGTTGAGGAAGTTGGTAGATGGGATTTGGTGGGTTTACAGAGCACTTGACTATATATGTAATAACAAGATAACAGTCCAGGGTCCCTCTAAATTATAAAAATATGTTCAAAATCATAATCTCATTTGGGTTGTCTAGTAAGATTATCACATCATTATTTCTTAAGATTCCTTAAAATCAGTGGCCACTTACTCTCTTGGTTACCTATGATTTTGAGTATCTTGATTATTGGTTATTCATATCCTTTTTAGGTATTAACATCACTGTGGTAGAATTTGAATTTTGTTCTTCAAAGATGTCATACTAACTTTAAAACAGATATTTGAAATGTTAGACTGAAATTCACAGTCTTTGCCTCTCTAGTCCAAAGATACTGACAGGGGGTTTGAAGTTGGATTAAGAACACTTAAAACTTTTTATAATCAAGAATACCAATTGTAAAATTTGATCTCAATTTTATCAAATTCAAAGTTTTTTTTTCCATTTTCTTCTACAGTTGTATTGAAACTAACTACAGCTAAGTAATACAGAAATATTTCAGAAATAAAAACATGAAGCAGTGGAACTTGGGAACAGATATTTCCTTCCATCTAGTTGAGTTTCCAGATTCTTATTTCTCAGTATGACTTTCAAATAGGACATAGAGATCAGAAAGTAGACCTTAGATCTCAAAATATGATGCGGGACTAAATATTTCTAGTGTTTTACAGAAAGACAACTTTTAGAAAATGAAAGAACCCTGTTTCCCAAATGGCAAGTCAAAAGTATTCAGGTTTCTTCTAAGGAATTTTAGGTGTTTCCATATCCTACTTTTACTCCCTCTTCTTTGCCTCCCTTCTCTTTCATTTTTGTCAAGGAAGCGGGTGGCAGAAGTGCTAATTCTTTGGTAGACTGAGGAGAGAAGAATTCATAAACATACAGGTGCCCACATAACCAACATATACAGATCCAGAGCTCCTACTCCCTGAACACCTGCTTTGTCTACTTATTTCCTTCTTTCCCTACTCTTCCAGTGCCATCCAAGGAAAAAGTGATGTGAGTAATTTCTGAGAAAAACATAGGTCATGGAAGAAATGCTTCATTCCTCAGGGCTACTGGTCATGACAGAGAAGACATAATCTGTTAGGAGCAAGATAGTGCATAACTCCCCATTGTCAAGGACAGACTGGCATGGATAACAGCTGTCTGCTACAGATGAAGGCAAGACTCTCAGGATTTTGAGGACAAAAGATACGAGAGAGAATACAACATTTTAAAATAACTGTGTTTATCTCCTTGGACTCCTATAAATTTTTGTGAGAGATGCAAGGAAAGATTGAATTTCCTGTCTATACTCTGTTCACTGAAACTCAAACCTTGCTCTTGGAGCAAAGGGAAAGTTTATATATAAGATACTGACTGAAAGTCAATGGAGGTAACTGTGAAAGAGATGAGGAAATGCCAAAACTCCAGAGAGTTTAGTTATATCAGATAGACATTTTAAATATATAATTTAATATAATTCAAATAAAATTAAAGACTTATTTAGTCACTGAAACTCCATCTATCTTTTTATTGGAATCTTGAATCTTCATAAGCATCCAATTCATTCCTACTGATTGCAAGGTAGAGATGAATTTATGGATTTCTAGGTACCTTCTCTTAGACTCTATGTCATTAGAGAGTTTTTTTTTTTTCTTTCTCCCATAATTCACATTCAGAAAGCATCCTGACATTTAGGCAACATGCCCCAAGATTTTCCATGGATGGATAACTCAATATTCTGTGTCAAAATTCCCTTTTCAGCAGTCTTTATTATCTGCTTCTAATAGTATACAGTACTTTCAGATGGCAAACTCTATTCTGAGGTGGATCAAGTATAGTCCATCACTTCTTTCTCTACATTCTTCCTAGAATGTAATAGTTAACAGTTCTTGGTAAAGCAAATTTGTTTCTCCTATCAGGTACTGAATACAGGAAATGGGAAAACTCAAATTAAAAATGAACATCCTGAAGTCAGTAAAAAATTCTAAGAAATTTAGAATTTTAGACTCATATTAGGAAGAGACTCAGCATCCACCTGACACCAGTGACTAGAAATATTAGATTTTATTTCTAATACAATATCCTATATGTTAAGGAGGCTCTAAAAAAAAAGAAACTTAATTTAAAGGTAATTTTTATGAATGATTTAAAGTAATAAATTAATTTTATTTTTCTGCTTAGAACGAATGTAGCTCTGAGATAGCGGTCTAGAATAGTGACTAAGCTCATGGACAGTGAATCCAAACTGCCTGGGTTGGAACCTCCATTTGAGAACTGTCAAGTTATTGAACCTCTCTGTACCTGTGCCTCAATTTTCTCATCTATGAAAGAAAAACATTTCCTACATCATATGGTTATGAGATGGAGTGTGTATTTCAACATTTGGAGCAGGGCTGGAACGTAATAAATATCCAATAAGTACTGATTGTTGTTGTTCCTATTATTATTCATATGTCAATATTATTTTTTAAAATCCATTATTTCATGACTGATTAAGTAGCCAATCTATCCTTAAGAGTTTCAAAAAAAAAAAAAAAGAGTTTCCCATGTGTATATAGGAATAGTTTTGGAATCTCTATTCTAACAGTTTATGTATCTATTCCTGGAATAGTGCTAGAATAATTTAATTATTAGATATTTATAATAACCTTTATATCTTATGGGTTAGTCTCTCATCATTACTTAACTTTTCCAAAAAACATAATGCTGAATTAAAAGAATAACAATGTATCAAATAAGATCATATCTGTAAATTAAAAATATGTATACACATATATACATATATGAGACTAGAGATCTCTTCTAGTGAGGAGATACCCCACATCTGCTGCTCAGCACTGGAGCGACTCAGGAGATATTGCACATCCAATGGCAAAGGAGGAGCCCCAGCAAGACAGCAGGAGGGGTGAACTCACCTTTAGAATCAAATCCCATACCTGCCAGAGACGATCAGAGAACTTAAACATACCTTGTGTACACAGGATCCAGAGACCCCACAGAGACTGAGACAGAATTGTTTTGGTGTCTTCTGCGGAGGTATGGGTCAGCAGTGGACTGCTGTGGGCAGGGGCTCTGGGTACAGTAGACCTGGGTATGGCATAAGCCCTCTTGGAGAAGGTTGCCATTAACCCACAATAGAGCCACCAGAACTTACATAGGACTGGGGAAACAGACTCTGCAAGGGAACAAAGAGAACCTTGAGTGCACTAGGACCCAAGAGAAAGGAGCAGTGACCCCACAAGAGACTGACACAGACTTGCCCATGAATGTCCAGGAGTCTCTGGCAGAGGCGTGGGTCAGTGGGGGCCTGCTGCAGAGTTGGGGGCACTGAGTGTAGTAGTGCATGCTTGGGACCTTTTGAAGGAGGTCACAATTATCTTTATTACCTCCACCATAGTTTGGCCTCAGGTCAAATAACAGGAGGGAACACAGCCTGATCCTTCAACAGAAAATTGGTTTAACCATTTACTGAGCATGGCCCTGCCCATCAGAACAAGACCCAGTTTCCCCCAGTTTCAGTCAGTCTCTCCCATCAGGAAACTTCCATAAGCCTCTTATCCTTCTCAATCAGAGGGCAGACAGACTGAAAACCACAACCACAGAAAACTAACCAATCTGATCACATGAGCCACATCATGTCTAACTCAATGAAACTATGAGCCATGCCATGTAGGGCCACCCAAGACGGATGGGTCATGGTGGAAAGTTCTGACACAACATGGTCCACTGGAGAAGCAAATGGCAAACCACTTCAGTATTCTTGCCTTGAGAACCCCATGAACAGTATGAAAAGGAAAAAAGATAGGACACTGAAAGATGAACTCCTCAGGTCGGTAGATGCCCAAAATGCTACTGGAGATCAGTGGAGAACTAATTCCAGACAGAATGAAAAGACAGCCAAAGTAAAAACAACACACAATTGTGGATGTGACTGGTAATAGAAGTAAAGTCTGATGCTATAAAGAGCAATATTGCATATGAACCTGGAATGTTAGGTCCATGAATTAAGGCAAATTGGAAGTGGTCAAACAAGAGATGGCAAGAGTGAACACTGACAACTTAGGAATCAGCAACGAAAAAATGGACTGGAATGGGTGAATTTAACTCAAATGACCATTATTTCTACCACTGTGGGCAAGAAACCCTTAGAAGAAATGGAGTAGTCATCATAGTCAACAAAAGAGTCCGAAATGCAGTACTTGGATGCAATCTCAAAAACAGAATGATCTCTGTTTGTTTTCAAGGCAAACCATTTAGTATCACAGTAATCCAAGTCTATGTCCCGACCAGTAATGCTGTAGAAGCTGAAGTTGAATGGTTATATGAAGACCTATAAGACCTTCTAGAACTAACACCCCCCAAAAAGATGTCCTTTTCATGATAGGGGACTGGAATGGAAAAGTAGGAAGTCAAGAAACACTTGGAGTAACAGGCAAATTTGGCCTTGGAGTACAGAATGAAGCTAACAAGGCAAAGGCTAACAGAGTTTTGCCAAGAGAACGCATTGCCATAGCAAACACCCTTTTTCAACAACACAAGAAAAGACTCTACACATGGACATCACCAGATAGTCAATACCAAAATCAGACTGATTATATTCTTTGCAGCCAAAGATGGAGAAGCTCTATACAGTCAGCAAAAACAAGACCGAAGCTGACTGTGGCTCAGATCATGAACTCCTTATTGCCAAATTCACACTTAAATTGAAGAAAGTAGGGGAAACCACTAGACCATTCAGGTATGACCTAAATCAAATCTCTGATGACTATAAAGTGAAAGTGAGAAGTAGATTCAAGGGATTAGATCTGATAGACAGAGTGCCTGAAGAACCATGGATGGAGATTTGTGACATTGTACAGGAGTCAGTGATCAAGAAAAAGAAATGCAAAAAAGAAAAATGGTTGTCTGAGGAGGCCTTACAAACATCTGTGAAAAGAAGAGATGAGAAAGGCAAAGGAGAAAAGGAAAGATATACCCCTTTGAATGCAGAGTTCCAAAGAGTAGCAAGGAGAGATAAGAAAGCCTTCCTCAGTGATCAATGCAAAGAAACAGAGGAAAAAACAGAATGGGAAAGGCTAGAGATCTCTTCAATAAAATTAGAGACATTAAGGCAACATCTCATGCAAGGATGGGCACAATAAAACAGAAATGGTATGGATCTAAGAGAAGCAGAAGATAATAAGAAGAGATGGCAAGAATACACAGATACACAGAGGAACTATACAAAAAAGATCTTCATGACCCAGATAATCACCATAGTGTGATCACTCACCAAGAGCCAGGCATCCTGGAATGCAAAGTCAAGTGGGCCTTAGGAAGCATCACTATGAACAAAGTTAGTGGAGGTGATGGAATTCCAGTTGAGTTATTTCAAATCCTAAAAGATAATGCTGTGAAAGTGCTACACTCAATATGCCAGCAAATTTGGAAAACTCACCAGTGGCCACAGGACTGAAACAGGTCAGTTTTCATTCCAATCCCAAAGAAAGGCAATGCCAAAGAATGCTCAAACTACCGCACAATTGCACTCATCTCACACTTTAACGAAGTAATGCTCAAAATTCTCTAAGCCAGGCTTCAACAGTATGTGAACCGTGAACTTCCAGATGTTGAAGCTGGATTTAGAAAAGGCAGAGGAAGCAACGATCAAATTGCCAACATCCGTTGGATCATCAAAAAAGCAAGAGAGTTCCAAAAATAATCTACTTATGCTTTATTGACTATGCCAAAGCCTTTGACTGTGTGGATCACAACAAACTGTGGAAAACTCTGAAAGAGATGGGAATACCAGACGACCTGACCTGTCTCCTGAGAAATCTGTATGTAGTTCAAGAAGCAACAGTTAGAACTGGACATGGAACAACAGACTGTTTCCAAATCAGGAAGGGAGTACGTCAAGGCTGTATATTTCATCCTACTTATTTAACTTATATGCAGAGTACATCATGAGAAACACTGGGCTGGATGAAGCACAAGCTGGAATCAACATCATTGGGAGAAATATCAATAACCTCAGATATGCAGATGACACTCCCTTATACACTTATGGTAGAAAGGAAAGAACTAAAGAGCCTCTTGATGAAAGTGAAAGAGTAGAGTGAAAAAGTTGGCTTCAAATTCAACATTCAAGCAAAACCAATACAATATTGTAATTAACCTCCAATTAAAATAAATTTATATTTAAAAAATTCAACATTCAGAAAACTAAGATCATGGCATCTGGTCCCATCACTTCATGGCAAATAGATGGGGAAACAATGCAAACAGTGACAGACTTAATTTTTTTTGGCTCCAAAATCACTGCAGATAGTGACTGCAGCCATGAAATTAAAAGACACTTGCTCCTTGGAAGAAAAGCAATGACCAATCTAGACACCTTATTAAGAAGCAGAGACATGACTTTACCAACAAAGGCCTGTCTAGTCAAAGCAGTAGCTTTTCCAGTTTCATGTATGGATGTGAGAGTTGGACTATAAAGAAAGCTCAGTGCCAAAGTATTGATGCTTTTGAACTGTGGTGTTGGAGAAGACTCTTGAGAGTCCCTTGGACTGCAAGGAAATCTAACCAGTCCATCCTAAAGGAGATCAGTCCTGAGTGTTCATTGGAAGGACTCATGCTGAAGCTGAAACTCCAATACTTTGGCCACCTNTGGTGTTGGAGAAGACTCTTGAGAGTCCCTTGGACTGCAAGGAAATCTAACCAGTCCATCCTAAAGGAGATCAGTCCTGAGTGTTCATTGGAAGGACTCATGCTGAAGCTGAAACTCCAATACTTTGGCCACCTGATATGAAGAACTGACTCAACTGAAAAGACCTTGATGCTGGGAAAGATTCAAGGCGGGAGGAGAAGAGGACAACAGAGGATGAGTTGGTTGGATGGCATCACCAACTCAATGGACTTGAGTTTGAGAAAACTCCAGGAGTTGGTGATGGAGAGGGAGACCTGGCATGCTGCCATCCATGGGGTCACAAAGAGTTGGACACAACTGAGCACCTGAGCTAAACTGAAGTGAATATATATGCATACAAATATATATATATATATATATATATATATACACACACATATATATGATGGTTTAGAAGGACTCAGTAAATACATAAGAATTGATGTCTATAGTTGGGAAAATGGATTTGGAATTGGGCAATACAGAGAATAATAAAATTAGATGAAAAAATAAAGAGGCAAGTTGAGCATGGATCCATGATGACACTTGATTATACGCTGAGAATCACTGCAAACTGATTCTATGTATGTAAGATGAAAAATCCTGAGAGGGGGAAAAATGAGAAAAGAAGAAAAGAATAAATGAAAGAAGAAATGAATAACTATACTGAAGGCTCTGATCAATGCCAAGAAGATTAGAAAAAAAAAG
The DNA here is from genome assembly GCA_006410675.1 of Oreotragus oreotragus. Lineage (NCBI taxonomy): Eukaryota > Metazoa > Chordata > Mammalia > Artiodactyla > Bovidae > Oreotragus > Oreotragus oreotragus. The sequence continues at coordinate 287,231 of SJYX01021309.1, read as the reverse complement.
AAAGCAAGAAAAGAAAGATGAGCTTTAGCTTTCAACCTGAGAGTGAGTTCTATAAGTAAACTTAAAGGATCTAACAGAACTGTTCACAGAAGATCTAAAAAACTGTTGGAAACAGGCACATACATTCCTCATCCCAACTACAGCTATCCAGCAAACTCTGAAAACATGGAGCTATCTTCTGCCTAAGAAAACCTTTTGAGACTCTTTCAACTGGCTTTTTAAATAGATAAACAATACACATAGTGCTCTACTTCAGACAATAATTCAAGTCTGCTGAATCACAGTGATTTTCTAATTGCATCATCAGTAGCACTGCTTAGTGGAATATGCTCTACTGTGAGTTAACTTTCCCAGGAGGATGTTATCCAACCCTATGGAAGCTCCTCTGAACCCTTTTTACCCTTGAAAAGAAAATCTGGTTAACTAAGTTATCTTATTTTCCTGCAATAGGTAAAATATTTATGCAACTGTGACTAAGCTTTTGGAAAACACACATTGTGCACAGAAAGAGGAGTGGGTGAAAGTACTCTTGGTTAGAGGGATAGGAAAACACTGAGCTGGTTTTGTTAGGAGTCATGAAGAGACTAAATGCAGAGACTGATAATGGCTTGATGCAGTCTGGAGAAATTAAAAGTTTTAAAGGCAGTAAGAGTGGCAATCTCCCAAATAAGGAACATTAATATGATTTCATTTGGCCTTTGTGAGACCTGCAGTGATAATCTCTAAATAAGCAAGATCCAATTAAAGGCATAACATTTTCTTGCCTGTCCTGACCCAAGTCATAGCCATACAGTCAAGATGAAGAACCTGTATTGTCTCTTTTGATATGACACAATGCAAAGGAAACCTTTCAGTCACCATTTACTTCAAGGTCTTTGACTCCACATGCACATATGCATGTACGCAAACACTTGAATTAAAAAAATTAAGGTGACATAAGGCCCATCCAGGTCCAGTGTGTGCCCTGGATCTCAAGTGTCAGGTGTCCTATGGCTTTAAAAGGAACTGATCAGGACTGAGAAAGAAAGAGCCTAAAATTTTTAAATGAACTGCCCACCTTTGCCATTTCCCAAGCTCTGCATTATTTCACTGAATCCTTACAACCACAGCAATCCTGTATGTGTTATCCTAATGTGTTACCATTATTACCCCATCATAGCATACGAGGACCCAAAGCTCAGAAAGGAAAAGCCATGCTTACAATCAGAGAGCAAGCAGCCAGCACCAGCACTTTTACCCTCTTTCTGGCTTCACATGCTGTGATCTTTCCTATGCTAAAAAACTCAACGGACCAGTAGACACAAAAGTAAAAGCCCTTCTCTAAAAGAAATAAATTGAAATTACATATTTCATGCTAACAATCTCTGGCTCTTCCTTTTCTGATGGGCCACCAAATGACACAAGTGTTCCTTGGGCAGTAGTGATCCTGAATTGGTATTTTGTTCACAAAACGAGAAGTTTTTGCAGAAAATGTTTAACATTTTTATAGATTTAAGCCAATTTGTGGTGTTTTCTTCCTAAAGGACACCTTCCCTCCCATTCTCAGTCAAGATTTCTCATGCATTGTGACTGCTGCATAATAGCCTTTACAGCTTGTATTATTATACAACACAGACTTTGCTTTGTTTCAGGACCAAATGAAGCAGCTACCCACTGCCTTTAACTCTCCAGAAAATCTTTCCCAAATTGCCTGTTTTAATTTACTTCCATAGTTTCTAAATGCCTCCAATTATTGATTTTGGGGGGGGGGAGTATTTAGACTCTTCTCAAAATGCAAGCATTCTAGGAATAAGAAGAAGTTAATCAATTATTCATACCCAAATGTTAATTAGTTCAACCAGCATGCTGTTCCTTCAAAATCCACTTGAAATTTCTCTGTGAGGAGAGTAGGGGAGGCATGATTAGCATGGTAAGTGATACTATTTAGGACTAGTAGAAGGCAGAAGTCATAACTAGAGTTTCATATATCTGGATAGCAACAAGAAGTATTATCTTAGTGGAAATGATGCCAATAGGTAGCAAAATAGAGTACAGCTGGAGAGATACAAAAGACAGAAGGTAGTTTTTACCTCCATGCCAACTCTACCTATTGAACCACCCAGGTTTTGAGACTTTCCACAAAAGCCAGAAAACCCATTCCCTGCTTCTCCGTAGTTACCCCTTTGCAGAGTCATAGACTACAAACCAGGACATGATTCCTCGCCTGTTCCTGGCCAGTTGACCAGAGAGGGAATTCACTCAAGTTGCAAAGTAATTGTTCCAAAGCACTGTGCTCCTATTCTCCCTACCTAAGGATAAAGTAAAAGAAACTGGAATCAAACTTTAGCATATCTGAAATTGGTTAATGTAGGAATGAATTATAGACATTCACCTTTATAGCTCCGTATCTCTAGTTTAGGTGGAAAGGTTTTGGCTTTGTGTCTTACAGGAAGAATATTACAGGAGAGGATCTTTTTTATGATTGTGGATTTAGATTTGAGTTTTTATAGCTGTTAATTGCAATAGACAGGAGTGGATAAGAGGGGAATGGAGATCAAAATGTTTTTGATACGTCCTCAGGCAATATTTCTGTTCTAACAGAGGAAAATGGGGGAAAGAGATGAGTGTTTCTCCACCCTACTGAAATCTTTGCAAGTCCTTTCAGAGTCTTAGTGAGTAACAGCTTCTTTCTTTCTTTTTGCCCTCCCTTTGGTTACCAAGAAGTAATAGGCAATGGAAACCTATTAGAATGTTTGTGGAAAGACTATGCAGGGTGTGTTCATTAGCATTCTCCTCTAAGTTTCTAATAAATGTGTGTGGTTACAGAGAGATAATATAATCAGTTTGTGGGGAGAGCTACTCTGAATGCATCACAGCTGGATCACTCCCAGCAGTGTGTTATGCTACGTCTATAAGTATGAGACTCCAAATAGCCTGAAGATTTTTAACCCTAGTGAGTTTGGTGGCACAAAGGAAAAATGCAAAATTTTGTCTCAGTACAAGATTTTTTTGTAGTGCTTATTCCCTAGACAGAGATCAAACAAGTGCCTTGAATCTAGACGATACTGAGAGATATTATACCCTACAGAGTCATCTCGGAATTAAATAAATGAGATTATTTTAGAGGGACAGGAAGTATGTTTGAACATTTAGGAAGAAAATCCTACAAAATTCAGGTCTTGACTCTTTTCAAGGCAAATCTGACTATAATTTTTCTTTCATAATCAAAACAGGCTCTACCTTATCCTTGCATAGACGAAACAACAACAGAGACTTTTAGAGAAGATAAGGTCCAAAACAGTTGTTCATATGTATGTAACAGGAATTCTGGAAATATTCCTACTCTAGGTCCTCTTTGGAATCTGATGTTTCATGTGTTTGTGGAAATATAGAAAAGCTTTATCACTGGTCTTATTCTGCTTTCTTCTGCCTAAATTTTCAGTCATCACACAGTGTGTGTTTGCAGGATCTGAAAGTGAGGAAACTAGTAGGGAGCAGATAATCTGTGGGATGGTAATACAAACAACCCATGGGATGAGATCCAAATGGAATCTTCCAACCCATGCTTCCTTTAATGATACATTTGTGTAGGGGCATTATACTTTCTGCAGAGCCAAACCCTTAGGAGGGACTCTTCCAGGAAATCTGGGTTTCATACACAAGAATAAAACCTCAGGGCACTCTATCTTCATTGCTAAAAATCTCCTTTTGGGTAAACTTTTCTTTTTTTTCACCAGGGTGGTCTTCTTGGCCTCATTCATGCCTCTTTTTATCCCATCTTAAGGAGGCAATTCTCATCATCCAATTATTACATTCACTGAATTGTTGATTTCTATGAGATGAAAACTCTTGCAACTTATACTGAGTTCCAATAAATTAAACAATAGTTTTTGATTCTCATAAGAGAACACAGAAGGAGACAAATAATCGTGAAAACAGAACTCAATGAATCTCTCACGGTCCTCCACTCGACAAAGAAAATCTTTTTTTTTTTTTTTTGGGTTTTAAATTAATTTTTATTGGTGTAGAGTTGCCTTATGTTATATAGATTTCTATCGTACAGCAATGCAAATCAGCTATACATTTACATAAATCCCCTTTTTTGGATTTCCTTCACATTTTGGTCACCATGGAACACTGAGTAGAGTTTCCTGAGCTATACAGTAGGTTCTCATTACTTATCTATTTTACACAGTATNTGTTATATAGATTTCTATCGTACAGCAATGCAAATCAGCTATACATTTACATAAATCCCCTTTTTTGGATTTCCTTCACATTTTGGTCACCATGGAACACTGAGTAGAGTTTCCTGAGCTATACAGTAGGTTCTCATTACTTATCTATTTTACACAGTATCAGTGACAATAAACACAAACTAAGCCCTCTACATTTCAGAGTAAATAAAGTAAAGTAGCATTTCTGCTACTCATTCCAAGATGAAAATAATACCCCAGTAACAACTGAAGATGCACAAATCCCAGATATAAGTGGAGCCTTGAGCCATGCTTATGGAAATGTGGCTAAACTTGATGAGAAAAAAGTTACATTTTTATATTCAAAGTATCTCATCTATAAATTCAGAGAAATACCAGCTTTGATTCACAAAAACAATTAACAAAGCATCTGCAGAATCACAGACTTCAAATATGTTAATCAGTGAAGTATAATGAATAAACAAATAAATACTGAGATCCTATAACATATTCAGCACTGTGGGGACAGGATAAAAGAGAATTACCTTCATCTAGTTGAAGTGACAAGAATGTCTATGAAACCACTACAAAAGATATTAATATATTCACCGTTGTGTTGAAGAAGCCATGAATACTCTAAAGAAGATTTTCAATTCAGTTCAGTTGCTCAGTCATGTCCGACTCTTTGCGGCCCCATGAATCGCAGCATGCCAGGCCTCCCTGTCCATCACCAACTCCCGGAGTTCACTCAGAATCACGTCCATCAAGTCCGTGATGCAATCCAGCCATCTCAACCTCTGTCGTCCCCTTCTCCTCCTGCCCCCAATCCCTCCCAGCATCAGAGTCTTTTCCAATAAGTCAACTCTTCACATGAGGTGGCCAAAGAATTGGAGTTTCAGCTTCAGCCTTATTCCCTCCAAAGAAATCCCAGGGCTGATCTCCTTCAGAATGGACTGGTTGATCTCCTTGCAGTCCAAGGGACTCTCAAGAGTCTTCTCCAACACCACACTTCAAAAGCATCAATTCTTCAACGCTTAGCCTTCTTCACAGTCCAACTCTCACATCCATACATGACCACAGGAAAAACCATAGCCTTGACTAGACGGACCTTAGTCAGCAAAGTAATGTCTCTGCTTTTGAATATACTATTCTAGGTTGGTCATAACTTTTCTTCCAAGGAGTAAGCATCTTTTAATTTCATGGCTGCAGTCACCATCTGCAGTGATTTTGGAGCCCCCCAAAAATGAAGTCTGACACTGTTTCCACTATTTCCCCATCTATTTCCCATGAAGTGATGGGACCAGATGCCATGATGTTCGTTTTCTGAATGTTGAGCTTTAGGCCAACTTTTTCACTCTCCTCTTTCACTTTCATCAAGAGGCTTTTAGTTCCTCTTCATTTTCTGCAATAAGGGTGGTGTCATCTGCATATCTGAGGTTATTGATATTTCTCTCGGCAATCTTGATTCCAGCTTGTGTTTCTTCCAGTCCAGCATTTCTCATGATGTACTCTGCATATAAGTTAAATAAGCAGGGTGATAATATACAGCCTTGACGTACTCCTTTCCCTATTTGGAACCAGTCTGTTGTTCCATGTCCAGTTCTAACTGTTGCTTCCTGACCTGCATACAGATTTCTCAAGAGGCAGGTCAGGTGGTCTGGTATTCCCATCT
>SJYX01021309.1:232334-281100 GCA_006410675.1 Oreotragus oreotragus | reverse complement strand
TGTCCATGTGTAGAGTCTTCTCTTGTGTTGTTGGAAGAGGGTGTTTGCTATGACCAGTGCATTTTCTTGGCAAAACTCTGTTAGTCTTTGCCCTGCTTCATTCTGCATTCCAAGGCCAAATTTGCCTGTTACTCCAGGTGTTTCTTGACTTCCTACTTTTGCATTCCAGTCCCCTATAATGAAAAGGACATCTTTTTTGGGTGTTAGTTCTAAAAGGTCTTGTAGGTCTTCATAGAACCGTTCAACTTCAGCTTCTTCAGCATTACTGGTTGGGGCATAGACTTGAATTACTGTGATATTGAATGGTTTGCCTTGGAAATGAACAGAGATCATTCTGTCATTTTTGAGACTGCATCCAAGTACTGCATTTCGGACTCTTTTGTTGACCATGATGGCTACTCCATTTCTTCTGAGGGATTCCTGCCCGCAGTAGTAGATATAATGGTCATCTGAGCTAAATTCACCCATTCCAGTCCATTTTGGTTTGCTGATTCCTAGAATGTCGACATTCACTCTTGCCATCTCCTGTTTGACCACTTCCAATTTGCCTTGATTCATAGACCTGACATTCCAGGTTCCTATGCAATATTGCTCTTTACAGCATCAGACCTTGCTCCTGTCACCAGTCACATCCACAGCTGGGTGTTGTTTTTGCTTTGGCTCCATCCTTTCATTCTTTCTGGATTTATTTCTCCACTGACCTCCAGTAGCATATTGGGCACCTACTGACCTTGGAGAGTACCTCTTTCAGTATTCTATCATTTTGCCTTTTCATACTGTTCATGGGGTTCTCAAGGCAAGAATACTGAAGTGGCTTACCATTCCCTTCTCCAGTGGACCACATTCTGTCAGACCTCTCCTCTATGACCCACCAGTCTTGGGTTGCCCTGCAGGCATGGCTTAGTTTCATTGAGTTAGACAAGGCTGTGGTCCTAGTGTGATTAGACTGACTAATTTTCTGTGAGTATGGTTTCAGTGTGTCTGCCCTCTGATGCCCTCTTGCAACACCTACCATTTTACTTGGGTTTCTCTTACCTTGGGCGTGGGGTATCTCTTCACGGCTGCTCAAGCAAAGCGCAGCCACTGCTCCTTACCTTGGATGAGGGGTATCTCCTCCAGCCGCCCTTCCTGACCTTCAGCATGGGATGGCTCCTCTAGGCCCTCCTGCACCCGGGCAGCCACCACTCCTTGGGCGTGGGGTTGTTCCTCCCGGGCGCCGCCCCTGGCCTCGGACACGGGGTGGCTCCTCCCAGCCGCTGTCCCTGGCCTCGGGTGCGGGGTATCTCCTCCCGGCTGTTGCCCCGACCTCGGACGTGGGGTAGCTCCTCAGCCTTCCTGTGCTGTCACAGCCTGGCCCTCTAGGCCGCTGTCCCTGACGTTGGATGTGGGGTAGCTCTCGGCAGTGCTTAGTGCGCCGGCCCGCCGCCTGCCAATTTCCTGCCCTTCTGCCTCTACTCATAAACACTGAACCCAGAAATGACTTTCAGATTTTTGAGTAGCCAGTTGCAGTACTTTTCTTTGAGCTATCTATCTTATCCAGTTTTGGCTGCATCTTGCAGCAAGTGAGATTCTGGTTTCCCGACCAGGGAACCCATGCCCCTGCAGTGGAAGCTTAGACTCTTAACCACTGGACCTTAGGGAAGTCCCCTTTGAGATATTTCGATCAAAAAATTTATTTCCATTTTGAGCACATTATTGAGATTTCTCAGAATTTGTTTTTCAGAAAAAATTCAAATTACAACCTAAACTTCAGATTAGTGACCTTAACCATATACTCTGATAGTTGGAAATGTATGTGTGTGATGATTTTATAAGGCATTTATCAGAAGGAAAATGTTCTCTCATGAATCACCACTATCTTTTATATCAAAACTTATTACAGATAAAGAACTCAATATACTTGTTTCTCCCAGGCATCTTTAAAGCAGAGCAGGTTTGTCTTGAACATGGCGTTTCTTTTCTATCAGAGCTTGTGGCTCTCTTCTCTGTTGGGACATTAAGTTCCATTTCGGTTTCATTCCACTTGGGGTCAGTATTGTGCTCCTGATAGTCGTTGTGTTCTTGTTTTTGTTAACTTAAAAATGTTAATTTGTGCATTTCAGTGGAAATATCCACATAGTAACAAAATTGGAAGATGCCAGGGCGCCTGAGCCTGGCTGCTGCCTCCCCTTTGATTGCCAGCTGCAAACTCACATTGTAACAAACACAGTGACCAATTCATTATAACTCCTTTGTCTCGATATCTTATTGTAATATTAATACCTTCTGAACCTTTGAATACTTTAGAGACTCCACCAGCAGTGACAGCTTATCATCACACAATAGTGACAAAGGCTCAGCGACACGGGGGGCTGAGAAGACATTATTTTACCTCCAGCTGTTTCTCCTTGTTGCTCTTAGCAAAATCCTCTGGATTTTTCCTTACAAGAGAGCTGTTACAGTTACTCATTTGAGGTAGAAATTAGACATAAAAAAAGTGGTTCTCATCCTTAGCTGCACATTACGATCACCTGGAGAGATGAAGTGAAATGCTGATGCCTTAATGTAGGACAGAGATGGAAATCTCAGAGGAGAAATGAGCTTGGGAATCAGCATTTTTAAAAAGCTCTCCACATAACTTCAGTGTGGAATCAGATTGAGAACCACTGACCCAAAAGAAAATTTGGAGTGTTGGCGCTACCAGTAAATACAGAAAAATTGCAGAGTTTTAGTCCTCTTGCTTGGAAAATCCCATGGACGGAGGAGCCTGGTGGGCTGCAGTCCATGGGGTCACTGAGGGTCGGACACAACTGAGCAACTTCGCTTTCACTTTTCACTTTCATGCATTGGAGAAGGAAATGGCAACCCACTCCAGTGTTCTTGCCTGGAGAATCCCAGGGACCATGGAGCCTGGTGGGCTGCCATCTGTGGGGTCACACAGTCGAACATGACTGAAGTGACTTAGCAGCAGCAGTAGGTTAAAATTAAGCCCGAAATCAGAAAATCTGGTTTCTAGTTCCTTCTCTGAAAGGTAGAGAGAAGAGGGTGGACTGTTTAGGGACCCCAGGATTCAAGGAATGACATGCCAATGAGTTCTCTGGGTTTTCTTTTTCCCTCTTATATATCCCAGACTTCTTTCTAGAAAAGCCTCAAAGCTAGGAACTTCACTGAGTACAAACAAAATCCCAGGAAAAGTCTGATCTCTTTTGTCAAAAGACTGGGAAGTGTGCAGCCTGACAAGAACTGTTGACAATGAATGCCCTCCTCTAGGGAGACAGCAGGGAAGAAACCATGTCACGCCCTTACACTGTGGAAAGTATCGAGACTTCCGCCCTGGGCTGGACTAATGGGTGTGCACTCTTGCCCCTCATCCCCCAGTGCTGAAGTGGTGTTTGTGGAAGCCACGTAGGGAGCCTGTATTCCTACCCCGTCCTGTAGTGATGAGGCAGCATTCTTTATAACCTCCACCCCCTGCATTGTTCAGTGGAGGCCATCCATGGAACTTGAATTTCCACTGACAGCTGGTGGTATTGAATGAGGAAGTCTGGACTTTTACCTCCTTCCAGTAGTAAAGAAGAAGAGAGTTAGTGCCTTCCTGCCACCATCAGCCTAGTTTCAGTGTAGGTCAGCTAAAGGAAAACATTTCAGTAAGGTCTAGATTATTAAGACTTATATAATACTCAGAATGTCAAGAATACTGTTTTAAAAAAATCACTCTTTGTGCCAAGAACGAGGAGAATCTTAATGTGAATGAGAGAAGAAAATCAGTAGATGTCAAGATGGAGGTGACACACATGGGGATTTTTGATATGTATTTTAAAGCAGATCGCTTAAAAATACTTCAGTTAGCATCTACGAACATGCCTGAAACAGAGGGAAGCAAACTGTTCAGATGACTTTTGTGCACCCTACTGTTTGAAGATCACCAGTTCAGAAAGTTTAGGCTTCTTTGAAGACATGAGGCAGGCAGCTGGCCAACCAGGTCTTTGTTTCCTAAACTCTAAACACTTATTTCTGCGAGAGTCTAGCCTGCTTATTCCTAAATGTTTCTTGAATGCTTCTGACTTATTTCTTGTTCAGGTCAGTTCAGTTCAGTCACTCAGTCGTGTCCGACTCTTTGCGACACCATGAATCACAGCACGCCAGGCCTCCCTGTCCATCACCAACTCCCAGAGTTCACTCAGACTCACGTCCATCGAGTCCGTGATGCCATCCAGCCATCTCATCCTCTGTCGTCCCCTTCTCCTCTTGCCCCCAATCCCTCCCAGCATCAGAGTCTTTTCCAATGAGTCAACTCTTCGCATGAGGTGGCCAAAGTATTGGAGTTTCAGCTTCAGCATAATTCCTTCCAAAGAAATCCCAGGGCTGATCTCCTTGAGAATGGACTGGTTGGATCTCCTTGCAGTCCAAGGGACTCTCAAGAGTCTTCTCCAACACCACAGTTCAAAAGCATCAATTCTTCAGCACTCAGCCTTCTTCACAGTCCAACTCTCACATCCATACATGACTACTGGAAAAACCATAGCCTTGACTGGACGGGCCTCAGTCGGAAAAGTAATGTCTTTGCTTTTGAATATGCTATCTAGGTTGGTCATAACTTTTCTTCCAAGGAGTAAGCGTCTTTTAATTTCATGGCTGCAATCACCATCTGCAGTGATTTTGGAGCCCAAAAAAATAAAGTCTGACACTGTTTCCCCATCTATTTCCCATGAAGTGATGGGACCGGATGCCATGATCTTCGTTTTCTGAATGTTGAGCTTTAAGCCAACTTTTTCACTCTCCTCCTTCACTTTCATCAAGAGGCTTTTTAGCTCCTCCTCACTTTCTGCCATAAGGGTGGTGTCATCAGCATTCACTGTTTCCCCATCTATTTCCCATGAAGTGATGGGACCAGATGCCATGATCTTCATTTTCTGAATGTTGAACTTTAAGCCAACTTTTTCACTCTCCACATTCACTTTCATCAAGAGGCTTTTGAGTTCTTTTTTACTTTCTGCCATAAGGTTGGTGTCATCTACATATCAGAGGTTATTGATATTTCTCCTGGCAATCTTGATTCCAGCTTGTGTTTCTTCCAGCCCAGCAATTCTCATAATGTACTCTGCATATAAGTTAAATAAGCAGGGTGACGATATACAGCCTGACATACTCCTTTTCCTATTTGGAACCAGTCTGTTGTTCCATGTCCAGTTCTAACTGTTGCTTCCTGACCTGCATATAGGTTTCTCAAGAGGCAGGACAGGTGGTCGGGTATTCCCATCTCTCTCAGAATTTTCCACAGTTTATTGTGATCCACACAGTGGTATCATGTAAACCTAAGTAGGCTGAATATAAGCAAATAGAATATCCAACCTCATTGATCTTTATGGCAAAGATTTAGGGAACCAAGAATTACTATCCCTTTGTAGGCCCCGACCCGAATCCAGGGATGCTGTCTCTGACTACTCCTGCCTAACTTAAACTGCATCTCTTATTAGGGGCGGGACCACTGTTTCACTTCTCTTTCACATTGGCTGCGGCTCCCATACCCTATCTGTGCTCCGCTTACTGCTTCACTCCAGGGTCGGTTTAGGGGAGTTTGGTGGGTGATTTGGTGGTAGCTGTTCCAGTGGCATTTGGTAAAGAGTAGGGGAAGAAGGAGAGGGGTTTGGGTGCCCCTCTCCCCCTTCTACTTCTGCTATCTTTGGCAGGCGCCCTAACAGCAGTCCTCAGCAGCTTCCATGCCTCACTTTTGTTGAAGTCTTCCACCCACCCCAGAGCCCTATCAGCCGCTCTTTGCAAAAGTCCCAAACTCCTACGATAAAAATGCCCATGAAGCTTGCGGCTGGGTTTTCTTTTGAAATGTAGGTCAGTGTTATTAACCCACTCAAGCATAGGTCCCATTCATAAAACACCTGACGTCTGGTGTCCTCCTCCTTTAGGATTCGGTAAGAAAAGGAAGAGAGGAGTCAGTTCCACTTCAGCTTCCCACCTTTGATGGTAATAAAGTTGAGGAAAAACCTGAAAGGAGTCTGTGCTTGGGCAGAAAGGGATAAGCCTGTCACAATGCCTCCTACTCTCTCTCTTTCCAGTTAGGAGCAGAGCCACTGTTCTGTTATCTTTTCAGAAATCCATAGTCCTGTGACTAAAAGGGTTCCTTCCTACCATTCTAACGGAACATGGCAGGTCACTGAGAAGCACTGATGTTTGCTGATGTACCTGGACAAGTTGTTACCTAGACACCTCATGTTCTCCATCTTCTGAATTTCCTGCCATCAGATTCATCTGGGGATGGGGTGAGGACATCGGTTCCTGTCAAATGTTTCTCAAACAGAAGTAGAATTGTTCTTAGTCTTGTCAAGCCCCGTGGTGATTCCTAAGGCTCTGTTGTCTAAAATTTTCTGTATAATCAGCTCTTCTCTAAACAACTGGCTACTCTTCCAGAGAGGAAGCTGGGGGTCAGTTTAGTCCCATCCTGATACTGTTCCTCTGTCAGACTCTACTCGATAAGTACAGCTCGTTGATTGCTGATCTTGCTTATTCTTATAGTTGCTGTTTTTGGCAGAAGCCTAAATCTGCATTTGAATCTGCTAACAGGAGCAGGCAGGATTTAGGAACGAAAAGAGGAAGCAGTGCAGTTGAGGCTCATGGGTCTGTTTCTTCCCCCAAGTTTCTCTGTATATGAATATTTGCATATGCAGGGATGAATGACTAAGGTGATTCTTCCCCTTTCATCACACAGGGCTTTGCTGATCCTGTGGCAGCCATAGCTTTGGATTCCCAATTCAGTGTCTTTCCTTTACACCATCAGGTGGATCTTCAGAAAATCGATAGATTGGAGGAAATTTGTGGTGGGGGTTTAAAATATCATAAGCTGTAGCCTCAAAGATGAGAGACTAATGAGCTAGGGATTGTCATGATCCAGACTTAAAGGGAGATGAGATTATCACTGAGAGCATGAGGACAGAGTTGGTTACTGTGATCACACAGGAGATGAGGGCTCGGATAATGAGCCACGTGAATAAAATATAAGTGTCATACAGTGATATATTGTTTCAGGAAAAAAATTGAAGACCTCTTTAGTAGAGAGTTTTGAGGAATGTTCTAGACAGGCAAACGTGGATATTGAGGATATGTCTTACTCTGTCGGATGTAACAAGAATCCCTAGAAAGGGAGGCTGAAATCTCTAGAGTCCCCTATTTTCCCATCTCATCCCCAGTAACCAGTGGGAAAACGCCATCACAGCATTGAACCTGTCCATTTCACCCTAGCCCAGAAAATTGTTTTTGGTCATGAAATGTGATATCAGCCAACAAATAGATTAGGGTTTACCCTGAGTAATTTTCTAAATGAGCATTATCTAGAAGTTGAGTTGTCTGCCTTGGCAAATACAAATTATAATTTAAAAGACAGCAAACTCAGGCTGAGTTTCTTGGCTAATATGAAAAGATGTGTTAAACCATACACTTGCATCCATGGCTATAAAACATGTAAGAAGTGAGATCCAGGAGCCGGGAACAAACAGATGAGTCCCATTGTCTGTTCCTTTGCTTTCCATCGAAACTGTTTGTTTTGTGCTTGTAAATTAATCGCGGTCATGAACATCCACCTCTGCACAAAAAAGCCATCATTTTAATGCAATTTTTTCGTTATACTTCGCCTTTGTGAAATCTGGTCTGTTTTCCTTTGAGAGGATAGAGAACAGATGACAGATGATCATTCCCCTCTGACTAAATAATGCTCTGTATACAACATTCTTAACAGAATAATGCTGAGATTCTGCTTCAGACTAAATAATCCCTCTCTCTTCTTTGTCCTTATTTAACTATCTCTGTGCCATTATTTGATTTCCTAAGATCGAGAAATCAGACTGAACACAGAAATGGGGTAAGAGAAATGAACGCAAAAGAAAAACAACCTGACTATTTATTTCCAGGTACAGTGTCAGGAGCATCCTAACTTAATTCTAAATACCATATGAGACTTTCCTAATTTCTACACATAGTGGGTCTGAGTTACTGGTATATTCTGAATTGATCTTTTAAAAAATAGCTTAATTGCAGCATAATTGACATATAATGAATGACATAGTTAAATATGTAAAATTTGATCAGTGTTAACAAATGTTACACCTGTGAAACTAGCACAGCCTCAAGATAATAAACATAAGCATTATCTCCCAGTTTCCTTTTGCCCCTTGGTAATTCCTTTCTTCTACTCCTATCTGCTCCCCCCACCTACCACTGATCTATTTTCTGTCCCTATAGATTGTTCTGTTTCTCAGTTTATTTAAGATGCTTTTAATTTATTTTGGTGATATTTTGTAGTTTTTAGGATAACATCCTGAACATCCTTTCTCAGATTTATTCTTGAGTATTGCATGTTTTTCATACTGTTATAAATTTCTATGTAAATTTTTTTTATTTTAGTTTATTGCTAGTGTATAGAAATATAGTTGATATTTCTACATTGCCTTGAATCTTGGAGTCTTTCTAAATTCCCTCACTAGGGCAACTACATTTTTTGTAGGTTCCACAAATTTTTTCTACATAGACAACATATGTCAGTGAATCAAGGAAATGACATTTCTTCATTTTAAATTTGGCTGCCTTGTATGCTTTTTCTTGCCTCATTGTGTTAGTAGGGATCTCCAGTACAGTGCTGAATAGAAGCAAGGAGAATGAACACTTTTGCCTTGTTTTGGATTTTTTGGGGAAAGCATTCACTCTTTCACTGTTAAGTGCGATGTTAGTTGTAGGGATTTCAAAATGCTCTCCTTTTCAGGCTGAAGAAGCTCTTTTTATCTCTAGTTTGTTGAATGTTTTAATGAAGAATGGATATTGGGTTTTGTCAAAGGTTTTTGGGCTTATGTTGAAGTCATCATATGGTTTTTCATCTTTTTAGAGTTTGCATTGTGGTTTTTCATCGATTTTTATATCTATTAATATAGTTTGCTAACCTTTAAAATTGTAAGGCCGGACCCTGAGGGCCATGATGGGCCGCCCCTCCTCTCACTCCTGCCAGCGGGGGAAGTCCCTAATGGAAGGAGCCTCCCAGATCCCAGGGACCAATGACAGCACACTTCACCAGCTAAAGCCGCCCCTCCCCAGCCACGTAGAAGGACCTGTCAGGCCGCGATGCCTCGGCCTGGTGACCTATCTGAACCCCCGTCCATCTAGCCTGACCATCCCTCGCAATGACCATATAAAAACCACCCCCAACACGGTCTGGGCGTGGACTTCCTCGACCTGCCTCATTTGGGTCTGGGAACCCTGCCCGGGAGCGCTTTGCCATTAAAAAGCCTGTTAGACACTCTTTTGGTATCCTGGTCTTTTACCTAACAAAAATAACCTCAGATATGTAGATGATACCATCCTTATGGCAGAAAGCAAAGAGGAACTAAAGAGCCCCTTGATGAAGATGAAAGAGCTGGCTTAAAACTCAACATTCAGAAAACTAAGATCATAGCATCTGGTCCCATCACTTCATGAAAAATAGATGGGGAAACAATGGAAACAGTGACAGACTTTATTTTCTTGAGCTCCAAAGTCACTGAAGATGGTGACTGCAGCCATAAAATTAAAAGATGCTTGCTTCTTGGAAGAAAAGCTATGACCAACCTAGACAGCATATTACAAAGCAGAGATGTTACTTTGCTGACAAAGGTTGGTCTAGTCAAAGCTATGATTTTTCCAATAGTCATGTATGGATATGAGAGTTGGGCCATAAAGAAGGGTGAACATCAAAGAATTGGTGCTTTTGAACTGTGGTATTGGAGAAGACTCCTGAGAGTCCCTTGGACTGCAAGGGGATCAAACCAGTCAAACCTAAAGGAAATCAATCCTGACTATTCATTGGAAGGGCTGAAGCTGAAGCTCCAATACTTTGCACACCTGATCCCAAGAGCTGACTCATTAGAAAAGACCCTGATGCTGGGAAAGATTGAGGGCAGGAGAAGGGGATGACAGAAGAGGAGATGGTTGGAGGGCATCACCGATGCAATGGACATGAGTTTGAGCAAGCTCTAGGAGTTGGTGGTGGACAGGAAAGCCTGGCGTGCTGCAGTCCATGGGGTCGCAAAGAATCAGACCTGACTGAGTCTGACTGAATAACAGCAACTTTTAAAAATAATTTTTGCAGTCTGTGTTCATGAAAGATACTGGTCTGTAGTTTTCTTTCTTGTAATGTCTTTGGTTTTGGTATCAGAGTGTCCTTATAGAATGAGTCGAAATGTGTTCCCTCCTCTGTGATTTTTCTGCAAGAGGTTGTGTAAAATTGGTATTATCTCTTCCTTTGGGGGAATTTACCAGTGAAGTTCTCTGGGCCTATAGTTTTCTTATTAGAATGTTTTATAACTGCACATTCAATATATTTAATGGATTTGGACACTTTAGGTAATCTAATTTTTCCACATTATTTTTTCTAGTTTTATTAAAATATAATTGACATACAACACTGCATAATCTAATTCTTCTTGGGTCACCTTTGGTAACTTGCCTTTAAAGGAACTCATCAGTTTTATCTAAGTTGTTAGTTTTATAGACATAAAGCTATTCATATTGTTTCCTTATCATTCCTTTAATATCTGTAGAATCTGAAGTGATATCACCTTGCTTCTTTCTGATGCTGGTAATTTGTGTCTTTTGTACTTTTTTCCTGATCACTTTGGCTAGACATTTATCAGTTTTATTAGTCTTCTCAGATACCAGTGTTTTGATTTAATTAAATTTCTCTATTGTGATTGTTTTATATTTCATTCATTTCTGTTTTCATCTTTATTTCTTCTGAGTTTTATTTGCTCTTCTGTTGCTGTTTTTTAAAGGTGGAAGCTGAATTTTTTATTTGAAAGCATCTTTTCTAATATAGACATTTAATACTGTGAGTTTCCTAAGTACTGATTTATTTGCATCTCACAAATTTTGACATGTTGATTTCATTTTAATTTTGCTCATAGTAGCCCATAATTCCTTTTTATTTCTTCTTTGTCCCACGGGTTACTTTGAATCATGTGTTTCTAGGACCCAAGTATTTATAGTTTTAAGTAATTTACTCCTGATATCCCTTGCTGCAGTTTCCTTCATGTTTTATTTGCTTGGACTTCATTGAGCTTCTTGAATCTGTGGGTTTATAGTTTTTGTCAAATTTGGGGAAATTTCAGCCCAATATTTCTTTAAATAGTATTTTTCTGTTCTCTTCCTCCTTTGGGACTTCAATGACACGTGTATTATGTGTCTTTGAACTCTCTCACAGCTCACAGATCCTCTGTTTATCTTTTAGTGATTTTTTTTCTGGTTATGTGCTTCATTTTGGATAGTTTATATTGCTGCCTTTAATTTTTCTTTTTTCTCCCACAATGTCTAGTTTTTAGTTCTATCCAGTGTATTTTTCATCTCAGATATTGTAGTTTTCACCACTAGATGTTCAGTTTAGATTTTGTATGTCTTTATCTGTTCAGTGTTTCCTTTAGCTTCTTAAATATATGCATGTAGTTCTAATCACAGTTTTAATGTCCCTATCTGCTTATTTTATCATTGGTCGCTTCTGGGTCCATTTTTTTTTGAAATGGAGTTTTCTCCTGATTCTGTATCATATTTTCTTTCTTTTTTGCAAGCCTGACATTTCTTTAAATTGGATTGACATATTGTGAATTTTACAGTTGCTAGAATTTAGTTAAGTTAGTTGAAAACAGTTCAGTCCTTTTAGGTATTGCTCTTTGAGACATTTGACTGGAACCAGAGCAGCATTTATTTAGGGTTAATTTTTTCATGACTGAAGTAACCTATACTTTTTGAGTGCATTGCCCAATGCTCCTGTGGATTATGAAGCTTTTCTACTCTGGCAGCTGTGAACAGTCACTATTCCTGGTCCTATTTGAATGCAAGAGATTATTCCCTCTCATCCATTTGGATAGTTTTTTCCTCTGACTTCAGATAATTTTCCATATTTCATGCACTGGTCAGTACTCCATGAATACTTAAGGGCAACCCTCTTCAAGTATTCAGAATTCTCTCTTTGTGTATCTTTCTCCTGTTTTTCACGGGACTTAACAAACTGTAGCACCGTGGTCTTCTCGGACTCACTTCAGTTTTCCCATCCCATAGATAATGCTAGGCTCTGCTTGAGTCTCTCTTCCCTGCTCTGTGAACTGAAAACTCTCCCCAGATTATTGTTACTGGGATTGTTGGGATCACTGTCTTTTGTTGCCTAGTGTTAAATGTCTTGAGAACCACTGTTTCTTATCTTTTGTACCCTTTTTAGTTGTCTCGTGTGGAAGATTGAATGCTATCTTTGTTGCACCATAAATCTGCAAAATGCTAATCCTTTTCAAATGTTACAAGCATATGTGTCTTAGTCCTTATGGGCTGCTATAACAAAGTACCATAGACTAGGTTGTTTATGAACAACAGAAATTTATTTCTCACAGTTCTGATGGCTGGGAGGTCCAAGATCAAGACACTGGCAGATTCAGTGTCTGGTGAGAACCCTCTTCCTGGCTCATGGATGGCACCTTTTATCTGTAAGTTCACATGGCAGGAGAGGAAAAGAATCTCTCTGGAGCCTCTCTTGTATGGACACTAATCCCATTCACAAAGACTCCATCTTTACAACGTAATCACTTCCCAAAGATTCCACTTCCATATACCATCACATTGGGGGTTAGGATTTCAACATATGCATTTTCACAGCAGTATGCAATTTAAATGAATGCTGAATATACTTCACTCTTTATTCATCATTAGTATGTAAATTGTTCACATACAGAGTAGGGGCCCATTTATCATGATGTAAAACAGCAAAACAGAATAAACAAATGGAATCAAGACATATGCTGCTCAATGGGGTGAAGCCAAATTCCACATTCACCAGGTCTGATTCTTAGTTCTAGGCTTTCACACAAACTGGGATAAGATCACCTACCAGGCAGTGGGTTTGCTTTTTGAGTTTTACAGACAGTCTGAACACATATCAGTGACCTGAAGGTAGGTAGGAAGTTGAGAAATGATAAAGAGGCTCCTCTCTAATACAATATTTCCTAGTGTGTGTTCCATGAACCCAGTGTTTCACATGATGTTAATAAGTATTCAGGAAAAATACCAACACAACTTAAATGTTATATTCACATAAGACAGGGGAATTTAGAAATAATTTTGTCCTCATTGAAGATTCAGTGCACTTGAACTTTGAAAATTTCCAGTTAACTTTATGTCAGATAACCACAGTTTAGTCACTCAATATTTATGGAACACCTTTCATGTGTCAGCACATGTACTAAGCAGTAGATATATAAATATCTAATTAAAACTTATCTCTGAATCATGAGTTTGCAGTCTATGGGAAATGATATTAAATAAGTAATCATCACTCAGTAATCCAGAAAGACTTGTTAGTTTATTCATGCACAGATATTTGAGAACCTACCATGTACCAAGCACTGTTCTAGGATCTGCGAGATGCAGGGAAGTGTCTGTCCTAAGGAGCTCATGATTTGATGGTGGAGATAATTTAGAAAATGATTGCTAACCTCAGTGAGCAGAAGAGGAAACTGAAACCTATAGAGGATATGTAGAGGCTAGCTTGGAGGAAGAAGATGGGTACCATGGGTGTATACATGCTTATGTGGAAAGACTTGCATAGGCCTATCCTGAAGGTAGGAAGGAGGATGTTTGTCCACCAGAGGATAACCAGCTGGGCTAGAGTAAAAAGCAAATAACAAGGGGTAAAAGCTGGAGAAAGAGATGGGGTAGGTCATGTTTAACTTGCAGGGCAGATGAAGAATTTTGGTCTTTACCTTAAGAGTGGAAGGTCAAAAGAGAACATCAGGAGCAGATTTGCTTTTTAAAATGGTCACCCTGTAGTTGTGCTGTGGTTACATGAGATAATGTCTCTGTCTTAGGAAACACACTCTGAAGAGTTTAGTTAATGGGCCATGATATATGCAGTTTACTTTTAAATGATTTTGAAAAAATGGACACATGTATGTGCAGGTATAGAGAAGGTAATGGCACTCCACTCCAGTACTCTTGCCTGGAAAATCCCAGGGATGGAGGAGTCTGGTAGGCTGCAGTCCATGGGGTCACTAAGAGTCAGAGATGACTGAGCGACTTCACTTTCATTTTTCACTTTCATGCATTGGAGAAGGAAATGGCAACCCACTCCAGTGTTCTTGCCTGGAGAATCCCAGGGACGGGGGAGCCTGGTGGGCTGCCATCTATGGGGTCACACAGAGTTGGACATGACTGGAGTGACTTAGCAATGTGCATGTAGGAAACAGAGAATGGGTGTGAGCGAAGGGACAACATGCAAGCAATTGGTGCAGCTGATGAAGAGTATATACAAGATTTTTGTACTGTTCTTGCAACTTTGAGTTTGATCCTCTGTCAAAAAAATTATACAAAAAAAATTGCTCTGATTGTGGCATAGAATAGACTTCCAGGGTTGAAGGTGTGTCAGTGGAAAGAGAGATTAGGAGGCTGTTTCAGTCAGTAACAGGCAAGAGGAGCCCATGATCTAGGGTGGTAGTGGCTGTGCTAGGGAGGTCACTGGAATGACAAATGCTGGATGTGAAGAGGAGGGTGGGGTGGGTCTGTGAAGTTGAACAAGTTACTTTGCCACAAGGAAAAGGACCAGGAGGCAAAGAGATGGGTAAGTCAGTTAGACACCGGTCATTGAAGAAAGAATTGTAGCATTGTTCACACCACACATTTTGGAAGGTGTTAGTATGAGTCCTTCTTTCTGTGAGAAGTAATGCTTAGGAACATCTCAGTAGCAGCCTTGGTTTTTCACATTGCTCTCTCAGACCTCCTTCTCCCTCCTCATGAGCAGAACCCATTTTATTGGCTGGAGGAAATGGTGGGCATTCTCTAGAGTGTTCTGAGAACTCTGACCATGCGTTGAGAACTAGCTCCTTGCAATGATTACTCCTCAGTGGCCTGATATTTCTGAGGTGATCAGTATTCAACAACCATTGTGAGGTATAGTCAAGGCTGTATATTATCATCTGCTTATTTAACTTATATGCAGAGTATGTCATGTGAAATGCCAGGTTGGATGGAACACAAGCTGGAATCAAGATTGTCAGGAAAAATATCAATAACCTCAGATATGCAGATGACACCATTCTATGGCAAAAAACAAAGAGGAACTAAAGAGCCTCTTGATGAAGGTAGAAGAGGAAAGTGAAAAAGCTGGCTTAAAATTAAACATTCAGAAAATGAAGATCATGGCATCCAGTTCCATCACTTCATGGCAAATAGATGGGGAAACACTGGAAACAGTGACACTTTATTTTCTTGGGCTCCAAAATCACTGTGATGGTTTAGACATACAGAATCACAGTTTTTTGGTTTTGTTTTTTTTTTTNAAAACTCTGTTAGTCTTTGCCCTGCTTCATTCTGCATTCCAAGGCCAAATTTGCCTGTTACTCCAGGTGTTTCTTGACTTCCTACTTTTGCATTCCAGTCCCCTATCATGAAAAGGACATCTTTTTTGGGTGTTAGTTCTAAAAGGTCTTGTAGGTTTTCATAAAACCATTCAACTTCAGCTTCTTCAGCGTTACTGGTTGGGGCATAGACTTGGATAACTGTGATATTGAATGGTTTGCCTTGGAAATGAACAGAGATCATTCTGTCACTTTTGAGATTGCATCCAAGTACTGCATTTAGGATTCTTTTGTTGACCATGATGGCTACTCCATTTCTTCTGAGGGATTCCTGCCCACAGTAGTAGATATAATGGTCATCTGAGTTAAATTCACCCATTCCAGTCCATTTTAGTTCGCTGATTCCTAGAATGTCGACGTTCACTCTTTTCATCTCTTGTTTGACCATTCCCAATTTGCCTTGATTCATGGACCTGACATTCCAGGTTCCTATGCAATATTGCTCTTTACAGCATTGGACATTGCTTCTATCACCAGTCACATCCACAGCTGGGTATTGTTTTTACTTTGGCTTCATCCCTTCCTTCTTTCTGGAGTTATTTCTCCACTGATCTCCAGTAGCATATTGGGCACCTACTGACCTGGGGGTTCCTCTTTCAGTATCCTATCATTTTGCCTTTTCATACTGTTCATGGGGGTTCTCAAGGCAAGAACACTGAAGTGGTTTGCCATTCCTTCTCCAGTGGACCCCATTCTATCAGACCTCTCCACCATGACCCGCCCATCTTGGGTTGCCCCGCTGGCATGGGTTGGTTTCATTGAGTTATACAAGGCTGTGGTCCTAGTTTGATTAGATTGACTAGTTTTCTGTGAGTATGGTTTCAGTGTGTCTGCCCTCTGATGCCCTCTTGCAACACCTACCATCTTACTTGGGTTTCTCTTACCTTGGGTGTGGGGTATCTCTTCACGGCTGCTCCAGCAAAGCACAGCCGCTGCTCCTTACCTTGGACGAGGGGTATCTCCTTACCGCTGCCTTTCCTGACCGTCAACATGGGATAGCTCCTCTAGGCCCTCCTATGCCCGTGCAGCCACCACTCCTCTGGTTGCTCCTCCTGGCTGCAGCCCCTGGCCTCCAGCGGAGGGTGGCTACTCCCAGCCGCTGCCCCTGGCCTCCAGCACAGGGTGGCTCCTCAGGGCCCCTAGCCTCAGGTGCTGCCCCTGGCCTCAGGTGCGAGGTGGCTTCTCCCGGCCGCCATTGACCTCGGACACGGGGTAGCTCCTCTCGGCTGCCACCCCTTGCCTCGGACGTGGGGTAGCTCCTCTCAGCCACTGCCCCAGACCTCGGTCGCGGAGTGTCTCCTTCCGGCCGCCACTGACCTCGGACGCGGGGTAGCTCCTCCCGGCCGTTCCTGCGCAATCGCAGCCTGGCACTCTCGGCCACTGCTCCTGACTTTGGACATGGGGTAACTCCTCTCAGCCGCGTGCAGCCGCCCGCGCTTAGCGCGCCCGTCGCAGCCGCCCGCGCTTAGCGCGCCCGTCGCAGCCGCCCGCGCTTAGCGCGCCCGTCGCAGCCGCCCGCGCTTAGCGCGCCCGTCGCAGCCGCCCGCGCTTAGCGCGCCCGTCGCAGCCGCCCGCGCTTAGCGCGCCCGTCGCAGCCGCCCGCGCTTAGCGCGCCCGTCGCAGCCGCCCGCGCTTAGCGCGCCCGTCGCAGCCGCCCGCGCTTAGCGCGCCCGTCGCAGCCGCCCGCGCTTAGCGCGCCCGTCGCAGCCGCCCGCGCTTAGCGCGCCCGTCGCAGCCGCCCGCGCTTAGCGCGCCCGTCGCAGCCGCCCGCGCTTAGCGCGCCCGTCGCAGCCGCCCGCGCTTAGCGCGCCCGTCGCAGCCGCCCGCGCTTAGCGCGCCCGTCGCAGCCGCCCGCGCTTAGCGCGCCCGTCGCAGCCGCCCGCGCTTAGCGCGCCCGTCGCAGCCGCCCGCGCTTAGCGCGCCCGTCGCAGCCGCCCGCGCTTAGCGCGCCCGTCGCAGCCGCCCGCGCTTAGCGCGCCCGTCGCAGCCGCCCGCGCTTAGCGCGCCCGTCGCAGCCGCCCGCGCTTAGCGCGCCCGTCGCAGCCGCCCGCGCTTAGCGCGCCCGTCGCAGCCGCCCGCGCTTAGCGCGCCCGTCGCAGCCGCCCGCGCTTAGCGCGCCCGTCGCAGCCGCCCGCGCTTAGCGCGCCCGTCGCAGCCGCCCGCGCTTAGCGCGCCCGTCGCAGCCGCCCGCGCTTAGCGCGCCCGTCGCAGCCGCCCGCGCTTAGCGCGCCCGTCGCAGCCGCCCGCGCTTAGCGCGCCCGTCGCAGCCGCCCGCGCTTAGCGCGCCCGTCGCAGCCGCCCGCGCTTAGCGCGCCCGTCGCAGCCGCCCGCGCTTAGCGCGCCCGTCGCAGCCGCCCGCGCTTAGCGCGCCCGTCGCAGCCGCCCGCGCTTAGCGCGCCCGTCGCAGCCGCCCGCGCTTAGCGCGCCCGTCGCAGCCGCCCGCGCTTAGCGCGCCCGTCGCAGCCGCCCGCGCTTAGCGCGCCCGTCGCAGCCGCCCGCGCTTAGCGCGCCGGAAGAAGATTTTCATCACTGTGACAAATTTTCAAGAAAAGAGATAGGAACTTAACTGAACCTTGAGGAACACAGAGAAGGGTCTTTGTTCTTGTTGAGAGAAAAAAAGGCATGTACAGGCAAAACCAAATTGAATTCAGCTGTTCAGAAAGTATATATCAAGCACAATTGTTACCAAGAATCGTGGGAACCTAAAGAATCTGACTGGATGGACGTGAGTCTGAGTGAACTCCGGGAGTCCGTGATAGACAGGGAGGCCTGGCATGCTGCGATTCATGGGGTCGCAAAGAGTCGGACACGACNGAATTCAGCTGTTCAGAAAGTATATATCAAGCACAATTGTTACCAAGAATCGTGGGAACCTAAAGAATCTGACTGGATGGACGTGAGTCTGAGTGAACTCCGGGAGTCCGTGATAGACAGGGAGGCCTGGCATGCTGCGATTCATGGGGTCGCAAAGAGTCGGACACGACTGAGCGACTGAACTGAACTGAACTGAAAGAATCAACCTGTCTTTCCTTTGGACGTCCTAGGTATTTGTCAGAAAAAGCCAATGTTCAATCCTTTGTTGGTGACTTTCATACTTTAACATGGAACTCTTGTTTTGACTTCTCTTTCTGCCCCACTATCTTGGTGTACATAACAAAAATATAGCTGAAATGCTTGTTGGAAGATTCAACAACACAAATAGAAGTTAATTAAAAAGATCAAAAGATTCAAACTTAATTCAAAGATATTGTATTTCAAGTCATTCATCTGAAGGACCAATAGTCTCAATGAAGTAAGAGAAATATTCTGATTCCAGAGTGGCAGTTAAATGTATTGATACTAAATTTTGTATATGACTCTTTACTAAGAGGACAAAGATTCAACATAATTCAGTGTTGTCAAACTGAGTTCTTAAGAAACCTGAGAGTCCATGTCATATTTCCCAGTTTCTGTAAATGTCTGAATAGAATTTAATTTTATAAATATAATGTAAATAACTTTTAAAATTATAGTAAAAATCCACTTATTTTTGAACCAGAGTATGAAACATGGAAGACTACCAATCCTAAACTTGCTGGACTAAACTATATAGCATAGATCTATTTCACAGAGCACTTTTGATAGAAAGAGTTTTCATTGAGTTACTTGATTTGCTCGATAGAATCACAATGTCACTGTAATAGCTAACATTTAAGGAATGTTTACTAAATGCTTATGCTAATAAAGCATTTTATATGAGATCATTTAATGTTCACAAAAACCCTATGAAATAGGCACAATTAATCCCATTTTGTGACGGAATAAATAAAGTTTAGGAGATAGCAAACAAAGGGCCTAAAATTACAATGCTAGTAAACAGTGAAGCCAGCATTGGCACCTACGGAGTCTGACAGCAGAGTCCGAGCTCTTGGTAGGTAATACAATATTTCCCGTCAAGATATCTCTATGGCAAAATTTAGCAAACTTTGCACAAGCTAAATAAATACTATAAATTATTGCAGTTAGTAGTAATAGAACAATGTTTTGCCCCAGCCTCTACTGCACCAACTATCTATCTGTAGCTAGACTGGCTACAAGTAGTTTTATTATTTTCACATAACAAACTACTTTTTCATCCTCAAAGATGTTCAGATCACTTTGCCTCTCACATACACTACTTATCATGCACACTGGTTATGAAGAAAGAATAGGAATTAAGATGCACCTTGCTTACAATTCTTCATTTTTTACCTAAACATTATTTTCATGTTATTTATGTTCAGGCTGTTTTTTTCCCTCAGTGATGAAAAGATGAGCTATTTTTAGTATATACCAAATTACAAGTTCCTAATAAGAAAAAAATTTTTGATGTAATAATGATGTGAAAGTTGTATTTTAAATGATAAGATAAAAGAACCCCATAGCTTCTAGATTGCTTAGTGTAATGACAATGCCTTGATTTTAGTCCAGCTAGGATATATCACTGGCAGCTTCAGAATTCATTTACCTTTTGCCTCAGAAGCTTTAACCTATCTTATCACCTTCCAAAATCTACTGTCTGGAGAGTCAGGAATTCAAGCTGTGTTTCATATCCCTTACACCTCAAGTTTATCTCCTCCATTTGAATGATGTGATATTCTGCCAAAATTTTGAGACTTACTAAATGCATTTGGCAGCCCACATTCAAGTAGCTAATTTTCTCTAAGAGGTTTTTTTTGTTTTTCTTACATCAGACATCAGTAGGACATCATTGTATTAATATAAACATAAACCATTACAGAGAATTTTCAGATTTCAATGACATCATTTTTATGTACTACTTAGAAAGTTTTGTTTATTTTTGAAAATCATTTTATTTTTAGTCTGATAACCAGTCACGTGGTTTTAAGTATCCAGTTCAGAGTAAAAAATGGGCAATATTTATTAAACATTTTACTCTCAAAAAGAGATATATATATATATTTGTCCCTGAATAGGATTCCTTTGTGCCCTTACCTTGGGAAGGTAATAAAAGTATAGCTGAAAATCCTGGGTTTCATTGATTTTGAGTTCCCAGACCTCCCAGGAAAATAAAAATGTGATTTTTGAATTATTAACCCACTATGGGAAGAAATGTGGTTTTGAGTAGACAGAAGGCAATGGCACCCCACTCCAGTACTCTTGCCTGGAAAATCCCATGGATGGAGGAGCCTGGTAGACTGCAGTCCATGGGGTCTCGAAGAGCTGAACATGACTGAGCGACTTCACTTTCACTTTTCACTTTCATACACTGGAGAAGGAAATGGCAACCCACTCCAGTGTTCTTGCCTGGAGAACCCCAGGGACAGGGGAGCCTGGTGAGCTGCCGATTATGGGATTGCACAGAGTCAGACACGACTGAAGCGACTTAGCAGCAGCAGCAGCACCAAAGCCTATAAAAGGGAAGCCAGTGCAGAACTTGTAATTTATAACCTCAAAAGACATAACAGAACTCAAAAACACATGAACCTATTTTTTTTTTCAGGACTAGTGGTATAGTTTCAACCTCAACATGAGACCAGTATGGGAGAGCCAGTATCTATTAGATGTACTATCTACTTCTCTCTTGTACACTTCTTTTTGAACTTCCTGTTGTCTAAACCTCATCTTACAGTTAATTTCAGATTTCTTATCCTATAAGAAATTCCTCAGTACAAGGTAATTACCTAAGATTATTGTACCCACAATTTGCTTCCTTTGTTTGCTACCATATAGAGTACAGGTTTTGATTCAAAAGAGAAAAGTGTAAGCTTTTAGCAAAATGACTTCTTTAAAACACATTCAAAAAAATTTAAAGCTTTGTAATGCTAGAGAGAAAATATATTTTAGAGTCAAGGAGTAAGGAAAGTTAGACTTGGAGAGACCCAATGCTCTGTTCTCTATAGCTTCTATAATCAATGGATCCCAGATGCAAGTATAGTCATGAGAAGTGAGAAGGGCAGCAAATTAAGTTAAATAACATCTAACTTTCTAGCCAGAAAACCAACAATGGAAACATCAGGAAACAGGAAAGTTCTGGGGACAGGAAGGAATTTGGGAAAGTAACACACACACAAAAAAACATTTTTTTAAATTCCTGGGCTCACATCCTAAGTTGCACATGAATGAATTGTATCTTAAATAGCATAACAAAGACTAGAACTTAACTAAGATATAAATCTCAGACTGGACATTGAATAATGTGTACACAGAACATATCATAATAATACACAAAGGTTCTGAAAATGGAACTGACATTGAAACTACAACCCACAGAAGACTGGAGAAAACTTGTGAGATATATTGATTGGGTCAGTTGCCTGCTAACACAAAAATATCAACATTTCCATAGGACTTAAATAAGACTAAGAATCTTATTTAAAATATTCAGGACCTAATCTAAAATAATTAGGAATATTAAGAACTAGTAAATCTCAACTTGCAAAGAAAAAGACAATCAATAGTCAAGAACACTGAAATGACACAGATGTTGGAATTAAATGACAAAACTTTATATCAGCTATTATAAAAATGCTCCAACAAGAAAGGGATACCATACTAGAAATGAAGAGATTTAAAATAAAGAAAAGATATTCAAAATTTCAGCAAAAAAATAAAGTATAAAGAAGAACTAAAGAGAAATTTTAGAATTGTCCAAACCAATAAGCAAAATTAAAAACTAACTGTAAAGGCTCAATAGTAAGTTGGAGATAACAAAGAAAAGACTAAGTGTACTTGAAGACAGATTCATAGATATTTTTCTAAACAAAAATCAAATTGGAGAAAAGTAACAAACTCTCAAAGATTTATGGTAATGAATCAAAAGATTTAATATTTTTGTTATTGGAGTCCTAGAAAAAGAGAAAGAGCCCAGTACTCAAAATCTTTGAAGATATAATGGCTGAAAACGTCCAGACTTTTGTAAAAAACATACACCTACAGATTCAAGTATCCAGTGAAATCCAAACAGGAGAAATTCAAAGAAATCCATCATTATCAAAATTCTGAAAATTAAAACAAATATTTGAAAGCAACTAGACAGGACATAATTATTTATAGAAAAACAACAATTCAGATTCATCAGAAAACATGAAAGCCAGAAGCAAACTGAACAGCATTTTTAGAGTCAAAAGAAACAAAGAAAAAAAAAAAAAACTGTCAACCCAGCATACTACACACAGCAAATAAACCCTTAAGAAAAAAAAGGGAAATGAAGACTTAGAATAAGAAAAACTAAGGGACCTGCTCTGAAATAAAAGATATGAAATTTTTTTCACAGAAGGAAAATGATAGCAGAAGGAAATTTGAGTATCAATAATATAGGAAGAGCAATATAAATGGTGAATATCTGTGTAAATATGTTGTTCTTTGCTTTACTATTTTAGGCAGCTTTCCAGTGAATCCAAATGTGATCCCTCCTCCCTAATACTCATATCCATGTAGAATTCTCTCCCCTTGTGAGTGTGAGCTAGACTTAGTAACTTGATTCTAACAGAATATGGCAAAGTGATGAAATGTCACTTCCATGATTAGATTATCAAAGAATGTGAGCTCCCCCATCTATTTTTCATTTAGCTGTACCATTTTGCATTCCCACCAGCAGTGTAGGAGAGTTTTAGTTTCTCTACATCTTTGTCAGCACTTAAAATTGCCAGAATTTTAAATTTTACTCATTCTAATACGTGTGTATCTAATTTTGGTTTTAAAACCAATATACAATATGAAACAGCTAGAAAGCAATTTGGTAGTGTCTCATAAAGTGAAATACATATTGTAATATGGCCCAGTAATCCTACTCCTGGCTAACTACTTCAGGGAAAGTAAAATTAGGTTCACACAAAAACCTATACACAAATATTTTTAGCAGCATTAGTTGTAATTGCCAACAATTAGAAACAATTCTTGCCACTGAACAGGTAAATGGATAAACACATTGTGATGTATTTATATAATGGAATCTTACTCAGAAAAAAAAGGCATGAATTATTGACATTTGGAACAATAGTGATGAATTTCAAAGGCACTATTCTCAGGTAAAAGACACCAACCTCAAGAAGTTATACACTCCACTTATATGGAAACTTCAAAAAAACAAAACTATAGGTACAGAGAACAGATAAGTGATTTCTATGGGTTAGGAAGGAAAATTGTATGAGTAGCATAGAGGAAATTTTGGGGGTGGTTCTGTATTCTGACAGCAATGGTAGTTACTGAATCTATATATGTGTTAAAATTCATATAACTGTATAGAAATGAAAATCAATAATTACTGTATGCTAGTTTTAAAAATATTTTAATCAAAAAAATGTATAGTCTCAAAATCCTTAGAATATCTATCAATAATTACTTTGAATGTCAGTAGACAAAATGTTACAACACAATAATACAGTGTGACTGATTGGATTAAAAAAGAAAAAAGAACCTGCAGTGTGCTGCCTACAAGAGACTCACTTCAGGGTGAAACACAGAAAGACTGAAAGTGAGGGATGGAAAATATATATTTCATACAAATGGAAATGAAAAGAAAGCAGGGGTAGAAATACTAGAAAGGGGGAAAAAAAGGACTTTAAGAGAAGGCTATAAAGAAAGACAAAGAAGGGAATTACATAATAATAATAGGATTAATATAAGAAAAGGATATTATACTCATTAACATACATGCACCAATGCAGGAGCACCTAAATATATATATACTAACAGACATAAAGGGAGAAACTGATAATTATACAATAATAGAGATTTTAACATCCCACTGGTGGCTCTAGAAGTAAAGAACCTGCCTGCAATGCAGGAGATGTAAGAGATAGGTTTAAACTCTGGGTCAGGAAGATCCTCTGGAGAAGGGCATAGCAACCAACTCCAATATTCTTTCCTGGAGAATCCCATGAACACAGGAGCCTGGCAGGCTACAGTCCATAGGGACGCAAAGAGTTGGACATGATTGAAGCAACTTAGTGTGCACAACATCAATGGACATATCTTGCAGACAGAAAATCAATAAGGCAACAGAGGTCTGAAATGACACAATAGACTAATTGGACTTAATTGACATCTACAGGACACTATATCCAAAGAAAGCAGAATACACATTGTTTTCAACAGTGCATACAACGTTCTCTAGACCACAGGTTAGGCCATAAAACAAGCCTCAACAAATAACAAGAGTATAGAAATTATATTAAGCATCTTTTCTGACCACAATGTTATGAAACTAGAAATCAACTAAAGAAAGAAAATCAAACAAACAAGGAACACATGGGGAACAAACAACATGCCCCCCCACCCAAAAAAAAGGGTAATTGATGAAATCAAAGAAGAAATTTAAAAAATACCTCAAGAAAAACAGAAATGAAAAATTCAGGTTTACAAAATGTGTAAGATGCAGCAAAAATAGTTCTAAAAGGGAGCGATATAAGCTTTCCTCCAGAAACAAGAAATCTCAGATAAATAACTTAATCTACCACCTCAAAGAATTAGAAAAAGAAGAACAAACAAAACCCAAAGTCAGGAAAAGGAAAGAAAAAATAAAGATTAGAGAGGAAATAGAGATCAAAAGCAACAGAAAAAATCAATAAGTGAAAAAGCTGGTTTTCTTAAAAGATAAGCAAAATTGACAAACCTCTAGCCAGTCTCACCAAGAAAAGAAGAAAGAATCGAACAAAATGATGGCTCAGATAGTAAAGAATCTGCCTACAGTGCAGGAGACCTACTTTCAATCCCTGGCTCAGGAAGATCCCCTGCAGAAGGAAATGAATGACAACCCAGTCCAGTATTCTTGTCTGGGAAATCCCATGGACAGAGGAGCCTAGTGACCTACAGGCCATGGGGTGGCAAGAGTCAGACATAACTGAGGGAAGAAATGAAAGAGGGAAAATAACAACCAACACCATAGAAATTCAAGGAAAAAATCATGAAAGAATACTGTAAACAGTCATATGCCAATAAATTGGACAACCTAGAAGAAATGGAAAAATTTCTATAAACATACAGCCTGTCAAGACTGAGTTAAAAGAAATGGACAATTTGAACAGACTAATCACTAGAAGAATTTTCAATTAACAACAACAACAACAAACAAACAAAAACCTATGAAGTCCAGGACCAAGTGGCTTCACTGGGGAAGTTTACCAAAACTATGAAGAATTTAGACCTATGCTTCTCAAATTATTCCAAAAGAACTGAGGAGAAGGGAAACTCACAAATTCATTCCATGAGGCCATCATTACCCTGATACAAAAACCAGACTACAAAACAAGCAAGTTACAGGCCAATATCTTTAATGACAATAGACGCAAAAATCACCCCCACCCCACCCCCAAATATTACCATACCAAATCCAACAATACATAAAAAGGATACATATACCATGGTCACACTGGATTCATACCAGGGTTGCAAAGATGGTTCATCATAAGCAAATCAATCAATGTGATACACCACATTAACAAAAGAAAAGATGAAAGATAAAAACCACATAATCATCTCAATAGAAACAGAAAAGCATTTGACAAAATTCAATATCCATTCACGATAAAAAAAAAAACTCATCAAAATAAGTATGGAAGAAAAACAATTCATCAATGTTTTATCATTTTCACAGTACAGGTATCCTTGGCTAAGTTTATCCCTAGGCATTTTATTCTCTATGAGGCAATTTAAATGAGATTTTTTTTTCTTTTTTACTTTCTCTTTCTACTATTTCCCTTTGACTTAGTTTCGTTCTTTTTTATCTTCCTTTTTTTTTTTTCTTTTTGGTTGGGGTACAAAAATAATTACCTTATAAATGGCAACACTTTGCTAATATTAGTCAGAAAAAAGAAAAGAGAAAGCCCAATTTTCACAGTTTCTAAAAACCTAATCCAATTTGTCAAGAGGTTTTATTTTTTCTATATCCTATACATTATAGCAATTTCATACCTGATGCTCACACCTCAGCCCCTGTAATTTAGATTCTACCCTCATCACTTCACCAAAAGAAATCTTGTTAAGGTCACTAAATCATTCCATGCTACAAAAACTATGGATGTGTCAGTCTTCATCTACAATCATATGTATTAATTTCTCCTTTTGAAATCCTTCCTTACCACAACTACTTGAGTTTTACTCCTCTATCTCTGGTCACTCATGTATTTCTTTTGCTTATCTACATTCACTCACCCAACAAATGCTGGAATTCCAGAATTATGTGTGCTCTTGTTCAGTTGCTAAGTCATGTTCAACTCTTTGCAACCCCATGGATTGTAACACACCAGGCTCGTCTGGCATCCAGTGTCTCTGGGAATTTGCTTAAATGCATGTCCATTGAGTTGATGATGCTATCTAAACATCTTATCCTCTGCCATTCCTTTCTCCTTCTGCCTTCAATATTTCCTAGCACCATTGAGTTAGCTCTTCACATCAGGTGGCCAAAGTATTGGAGCTTCAGCTTCAGCATCAGTCCTTCCAATGAATATTCAGAGTTGATTTCCCTTAGGATTCACTAGTTTGCCCTCCTTGCAGTCCAAGGAACTTTTTTTTTTTTCTCTCTTTTTATTTTATTTATTTATTTTTTGTATTTATTTTATTTTTTTACACGAACTCCCAAACATGAACCCCCCTCCCACCTCCCACCCCACATCATCCCTCCAGATCATCCCCATACACCAGCCCCAAGCATCCTGCATCCTGCATTGAACATAGACTGGCAATTCATTTCTTACATGATAGTATACATATTTCAATGCTATTCTCCCAAATCATCCCACCCTCTCCCTCTCCCTCTCCTTCTCCCTCAGAGTCCATAAGTCCGCTCTACACATCTGTATCTCTTTTGTTGTCTTGCATACAGGGTCCTCATTACCATCTTTCTAAATTCCATATATATGTGTTAGTATACTGTATTGGTGTTTTTCTTTCTGGCTTACTTCACTCTGTATAATTGGTGGAACTTTTAAGAGTCTTCTTCAGTACCACAATTTGAAAGCATCAGTTCTGTGCTCAACTTTCTTTATAGTCCAATTCTCACATCTAAACCTGACTATTGGAAAAGCCATAGCTTTGACTATATGGAGATTTGTCAGCAAAGTGATGTTTTTGCTTTTTAATATGTTGTCTAGGATTGTCATAGCTTTCATTCCAAGAAGCAAGCATCTTTTAATTTCATGGCTGCAGTGATTTTGGAGCCCAAGGAAAGAAAAACGGTCACTGCTCCTACTTTTTCCCCTTTTATTTGCCATGATGTGATGGGACTGGGTGCCATGTTCTCACTTTTTTGAATGCTGAGCTTCAAGCCAGCTTTTTCACTCTCCTCTTTCACCCTCATCAAGAGACTCTAGTTCCTTTTCACTTTCTGCCTATAGAGTGGTCATCTGCATATCTGAGGCTGGTGATATTTCTGCCTGCAACCTTGATTCCAACTTGTGAGTCACCCAGCCTGGCATTTCACATGATGTACTCTGCAAAGAAATTAAGCAGGGTGATAATATACAGCCTTGTCATACTCCATTCTCAATTTTCAACCAGTCAATTGTTCCACGCCCAGTTCTAACTGTTGCTTCTCAATCCACATACAGGTTTCTCAAGAGACAGGTAAGGTGGTCTGGTATTCCCATCTCTTTAAGAATTTTCCAGTTTGTTGTGATCCACAGAGTCAAAAGTTTAGCATAGTCAATGAAGAATTAGATGACTTTCTGGAATTCTCTTGCTTTTTACATGATACAACAAATCTTGGCAATTTAATCTCTGGTTCCTCTGCCTTTTCTAAATCCAGCTTGTACATCTGGAATTTCTTGGTTCATGTACTTTTGAAGTCTAGCTTGAAGGATTTTGAGCATAATCTCACTAGCATGTAAAATGAGTGCAACTGTACAATGTTGAAATTAGTTTGAACATTCTTTGGTATTGTCCTTCTTTGGGATTGGGATGAAAACTGACATTTCCCAGTCCTATTGGCACTGCTGAGTTTTCCAAATTTGCTGGCATATTGACTGCAGCACTTTAACAGCACCATCCTTTAGGATTTTAAATAACTCAGCTGGAATTCCATCACCTTCACCAGCCTTGTTTGTAGTAATGCTTCCTAAGACCCACTTGACTTCACACTCCAGGATGTCTGGCTCTAGATGAGTGACCACATCATAGTGGTTATCCAGGTCATTATGACATTTTGTATAGTTGTGTGTCTTCTTGTCACTTCTTCTTAACCTCTTCTACTTCCATTAGGTTCTTACCACTTCTGTCCTTTAAGCCCATCATTGCATGAAATGTTCCCTTGATATCTCAAATTTTCTTGAAGAGATCTTTAGTCTTTCCCATTCTATTGTTTTCTTCTATTTCTTTGCTCTGTTCATTTAAGAAGGCCTTCTTATCTCTCCTTGCTATTCTCTTGAACTTTGCACTCATTTGGGTAAATCTTTCCCTTTCTCCTTTAATTTTTGTTTCTCTTTTTTCCTCAGCTATTTGTAAAGCCTTATCAGAAAACCACTTTGGCTTCTTGCATTTCTATTTCTCTGGGATGGTCTGGTTACTGTCTTCTATATGATGTTACCAACTTCTGTCCATAGTTCTTCAGGCGCTCTGTTGTTTTTGAGTTTGCATCCAAGTACTGCATTTTGGATTCTTTGTTGACTATGAGGGCTATTCCATTTCTTCCAAAGGATTCTTGCCCACAATAGTAGATTTGATAGTCATCTGAATTAAATTCATTCATTCCTGTCTATGTTAGTTCACTGATTCCTAAGATGTTGATGCTCACTCTTGCCATCACCTGTTTGGCCACATCCAAATTACCTTTATTTATGGACCTAACATTCCAGGTTCCTATGTAATGTTGTTCTTTACAGCATTTACTTTTTCCACTAGACACATCCACAACTGAGGATCATTTTTGCTTTGGCCCAACCTCTTCTTTTTTCTGGAGCTATTAGTAATTGCCCCCTGCTCTTCCCCAGTAGCATATTATACACTTTATGACATGGTGGGTTCATCTTCCAGTGTCATATCGTTTTGCCTTTTCATGCTGTTCATGGGGCTCTTGCAGCAAGAGTGGATTGCCATATCCTCCTCCAGTGGACCATGTCAGAACTCTTCACTGTGACTCATTTGTCTCTTATGGCTCTGCACTGCATGGCTCATAGCTTCATTGAGTTGCACAAGCCCCTTTGCCATGACAAGGCTGTGACCCATGAAGGGGAAATTCTGGGTAGTAGACAACTTTTCTCTCTCACTTCCTGTATTTTTCTGAGAAAATTCACACTCACAGCTTTAATCATCATATATACTATGATTACCTCTTTCCCTATATTTACATCCCTCATCCTGGACTTTATATCTAAGCTTTATATCTTTGCTTTCAATTTCCTATCCTACATTTCCATTCAAAAGTCTCAAACTCAGCATATTCAAATCTAGCATATAAAAAAAATATGCCATATTGAAATTTCCCCTAGAATTTTATTCTACTTCTATTTCCCTGTTTTAGTGAACCTTACAGAAATTAGAGCTCTCCTTGAACATTTCTCACTTCAACACTCATGTCTAGTATGTCCCAAAGTCCCATTAACTTAATTCTTAACTCAAAGACATTGACTTTTCACCCTGTTGATTATTACTAATCCTACTCTAAGAATCACCATCTTTCTTTCACCTGTACTACTGCAGGTAATCCTAACTAATCTCGCTACAATCATCTGACCTTTTTCTTATCTGTTCTCCATACTGTAACCCATGTGATATCTTCAAAATGCAAACATAGTTATTTCCCACCTACCATTTACAGTCACCCTCATTGCATCTGGGTCCAAGATTATTAACAGACAAAAACTAAATCAGGCAAGTATGACCTCATGTATCTGTGAGTGGAAATAAAAAGATGTATACAAGTAACTCTGAGACCATGTCTGATTGTGCATACCTAATCACATTTCAAACCTCCCCAAAAGCTTCTAGGCTTGTCCATCATTTGAAATCATTTATGCCTTTTCAGAGGAAATGTTGTTTTCTGTATGATAAACATCTTTATCAATTTCCATTTTTATTTTTCTCTCTTCATGGCATACAGAAATCATATAACGTGGCTGAATTTCAGGGGGCTTTGCCTTTTGAGAGGCAGCATGGTGGAGCAGTAAGAACTTGGCTCAGAAAGTTGAACAGGTGTGGATTTAAGTTATAGATCTTCAACTTATTATTATTATTTGAGCTTAGTTCCTTATTTAAAAATGAGAATTTCTCATAGGTTTTTTGGAGGGTTTTTTGGGAGTTTGAGAATTTGATGAGCCCATCAATGCAAATATTCTGACATATCATCTGATGGCAGTAGGTGGTCAGTGAATGTGTGTTCTTTCCTACCAGGATGGGTGGTGCCAAAATATTCTGGAGCAAAGAAAATCCCCAAATTATTTGCAAACTTCTCCATAGGCTAAGTTTGCTTCACAGACACTTGGAAGTGAGTGTTGAGCTGAAAGTTTATTTTTGTTAATTCATTTTAGGTAACATATTAAGCATTTCCTACATGTTAAGTTTCATGTTATGCAATTTACAGTCATTATTTAATCACCACAAATTCCCTATGATGTATCATCCTATCCAGTTTTACAGCTAAAACGTGCCAGAGCTTAAATTTGAATTCAAGCCAACTGACTCCAGAACTTGTGATTTTAATCTGTAGGGTTCTGACATCTCTCACTCAGAGATCCAATCCAGAAAACTCAGAGAAGAACTAATACCTTTATCTAAGTTTTATCAGGGACCTATAGAACATTTCATTTTGCTAAAATCCAGAGCCAGAAACTCAACTTTATGACCTTCTTTACATGAAGAAATTTCACAGCATCACATGGAAATTCTAAGATTAGAGATCTAAAATGTACTTTATTTTTCCATGTTTGACAGTACACAAACAATTTTCCTGGAGCAATCACATTTAATACCTCTGTCTGGCTGTACTCAATACCAATACCCTAAAGGATTATCCACGAAGCTTTAAAGATATGAATTTGGCAAGAAGAGAGAATTTTAATTGTGATCTTTATAGAATCAAGAACAGTTAAAAAGCCTGATTTTGACAGCAGTGCATATGATTGTATATGAGCCTCTATCTCTAGGTTTTCAAACAAACAATCTCTGAAAGTTAAATGCCAGAGGATATTTCAAATGTACAGGGCTGTGTATCCAGAATAGTTATGCAACATGATATATATTAAGTTCATATATAAGGAAACATTTATCTTTCTCCAAGGCTGACTAAGGGTTGAAATCTATCTCATAAGGGAGTTTACGGCACTACCCAAAGAAAAACACATGTCCATCCAACAGCCCACAAAGAAACCCAACGGAAAAAATATGAGAGATATGTTTGGAACATTAGTTCACAAATCTGACAGCACTTCATAGAATTTGTGGAAGTATGGATTCAAAAATCAACATGAAAATCAGAGTACCTATAGTGAAATAGCATCATTGCTTTACTTTGTTGTCTCCTGCTAACCCTGAACTGCAGTTCTACAAAAAGCTAATAAATATGATGGAATCTACTAATGTTTTATGTAAGTATATCCTATATAAAGTAATCTAAGGGCAGAGAATTTTGCTGGCTGACAAGTCTCAGCTTGCCTTCAGCCATGTCATTTTATCATTTGAATACCGAAGGTGTACTAAGGTAAAGTTAATAATCTTGTACAATACTTCACATATGATAGGTGTTCAACGGAATATTGATCAACTGACCAATATCTCTTGGAGCATTAATGATGTTATTGAGAGGGCAATGTTTAGCTAATAAACTTCTCTGTTTCTCTTTTTTATACTTTCAAATGATTGACTAACTTTCATCTTCAGAACTTGTGGCTAAAGTATCAGCAAATCCATTTTTAAAAAATGAGCACAGAAAATGTCGAGTGGTAGAGTTTAAAGAGCTATCATTAAAAATAGTCCCAATGAAACTTTTTATTAAAATATCTGTGCAGATAATTTTAAAATAGTTAGAAATGATATAGAGTTATATGGGGTTGCTTAATTCATTTCCTACATAATAGAAGGCCTATTCTAACAAAATAAGATAATCTTGCATTGATGTGGCAGATACATCCTAAGGTGATCCCAATGAGTCACCTTGCATAATTCTTTCTCCTTCAGTGTGGGAGGAATTTGTGACTTGCTTCTAACTAACAGAAATAGAAAAGGTGAGAGAATGTCATTCACTTCCTTGATTTGGTTACATTATATAGCAAAGGTAATGGGATATTGTTATTCCCATGATTACATTATTTTATTGTATTAGTTTTCTAGGGCTGCCATAATAAAGTCCCACAAACCTGGGGTTCAAAAATAACAGAAATGTGTTCCTTTACAGTTTGGGATGCTAAAATTCTGCATCGAGGTATTTATAAGTCATGACTTCTCTGAAGGCTCTAGGGGAGTAATCTTTCCTTCTAGCATCTGGTGTTTCCCAGAAATCCTTAGTGCTCCTTGGCTTACAGAAGTTTAACCCAATCTTTCTCTCTGCTGTCACATGGCTGTCTTCCCTCTGTGTGTCTGTATGCCTCTGTTTTCTTACAAGGACAACAGTCACTAGATTATGGCCTATTCTACTCCAGTATGACCTCACATTAACTTGCCTGACTATATCTGTAAAGACCTATTTCTAAATACGGTCATATTGTAAGGTTTCAGGTAGACATGAATTTGAGGGGATACTATTCAACCCAGTATAGTTATATAAGACTTTATCTTAGCATACAGGAGGAGAGATTATTTCTCATCAGCTTGAAGAAGTAAGCTTCTAAGTTTTTCAAGGGTTTATGAAGGATGAGATGGTTAGATAACATCACTGACTCAATGGACATGAATTTGAGTCAACTCCAGGAGATGGTGAAGGACAGGAAGCCTGGTGTGCTGCAGTCCATGGGGTCACAAAGAGTTGGACACGAGTGAGCAAATGAACAACAACATGAAGGAGTCACAGAGCAAGAAATTGCCAGCAGCCTCTAGGGGCTGAGAACACCTGGCTGATAGCCAAAGAGAAAATGGGGACCTCCATTCTACAACCACAAGAAAAGGAATTTTGCCAACAATCAGAGCTTGGAAAAAGACCAAGGCCCAGACATGAATTAACCCATTGACACCTTAACTGTACCCTTCCGGGATCCTAAGCAGAAGACCCAGCTAAGCCATGCTGAGACTCCTAACCCATGGAAACTGTGAGATAACAAATATGGATTATTCCAAACCAAAAAATCTGTTGTAATTTGTTACACAGCAATAGAGCACTAATAAAACTGGTATAGTGCTTTAAAGGTTTCATTCACTGTACCTCATTTATACTTCCCAAAGCTAAATATAAAACCATTTATTTCAGTCCTGATCTCATGGATCATTGGGACTGACCTATAAAACAGCAGGTGCTTAGAATTTTAGTCCTCAGAAGAATCTCAGAGATCATTATACAAATGAAGAAACAAGAGTCAGGATATGGAAACTGACTCATGAACACCAAGGTATCATGTAGAAAAGACATACATGGATGCACAGTTCTCTTGGGATTGAGTCTAAAATTTTTTCAAATTTGTAGATAATCTCCTATTGTCAAACAACAGAAGAATTAACAACAATAAATCAGACTTTTAGAAGATGCAAATAAATTACACAACTTAACATCAATATTCATAATTAGCACAATTAACTCCTAGAAAAGTGCCAGTCACATTGAAGCACTCAATAAATATTTGATATATAAAAAAATAATATGGTTTCATAGCAATCTTCATTCTGAAACATAAAAGACACAAGCCCATCCCCATGTAGCGTGATCTAGAGGCAGCATACATTTGTAGTCAAAAGCCATAACCGCAATGTCATGCCAGACCCACCTGAATTTGAATGCGAGCTCTAAGTATCAAGTTCATTTCAGTCGCTCAGTCATGTGTGATTCTTTGTGACCCCATGGACTGCAGACCGCCAGGCCTCCCTGTCTGTCACCAACTCCCGAAGTTTACTCTAACTCATGTGCACTGAGTCGGTGTTGTCATCCAACCATCTCATCCTCTGTCATCCCCTTCTCCTGCCTTCAATCTTTCCCAGCATCAGGGTCTTTTCAAATGAGTCAGTTTTTCACATCAGGTAGCCAAACTATGGGCTGCAGTCCATGGGGTCGCTAACAGTCGGACAGACTGAGCGACTTCACTTTCACTTTTTCTCTTTCATGCATTGGAGAAGGAAATGGCAACCCACTCCAGTATTCTTGCCTGGAGAATCCCAGGGATGGGGGAGCCTGGTGGGCTGCCGTCTATGGGGTCACACAGAGTCGGACACGACTGAAGTGACTTAGCAGCAGCAGCAGCAGCAGTACGGATTGGTGAAGTTGAAGATCTTTAAACTTTATGATAGAAGTCTTAGTGTGAGGATGTAAGACTAAATGAAATTAAGTCTTATTTTTGATTCATTTATTGTGTACTTTGTGTAGCTGGTGTGGTTAGAAAGATCTGAGATCTACTTTTCCTTGAGAGGAGGTCATCTCTCACAGTTATATAGAAAGCAGGGTGGGTCGCAAAAGAAGATAGTATTATATCATTAAATGTCTCTGCTCTTGACTTTGAGGAGAAAAAAATGTTTTTGGTCTTGTCCTTTTGTGTTATGGAAGATGTGGAGAGCCAGATTTTGAGCATGAGCTTGGGTAAAAGGGACCAAAAAGGCAGTTTGGTTAGCATTCAGCCTTGAAGGCCTTAGGTGAGACACACAGAAGGTCCTTGTAATTCATACTTAGTGCAGTCTAACTCTACAGAGATAGGGATTACAGATAGGGATTTGAGTTCAAAGTATTAATAATAACAGAAGTACAGTATAAGGACTAAGCAGAAAGACTTTGTGTCAGACAGACATGCAGTCAAATCCTGGCTTTGCCACTTACTAGATGTATCAGTCAATGGTAGATTTAGGTTACTACTTCTCAAACAGATGAAGGGTGTTTTTTTTATTTTTTTAAATTTCCAATTCACTATTGACTGACACAATTGTAAAGTACAAGTTATTGCAAGTTATTTTTACTAATGCAGATGAAATTTTAAAAGGCAAAA
This sequence comes from Oreotragus oreotragus, assembly GCA_006410675.1. Taxonomy (NCBI): domain Eukaryota; kingdom Metazoa; phylum Chordata; class Mammalia; order Artiodactyla; family Bovidae; genus Oreotragus; species Oreotragus oreotragus. The sequence continues at coordinate 245,681 of SJYX01021309.1, read as the reverse complement.
ATACAAGCCACAATTTTTAAAGATCCAGTAGACATAAAGTTATTCGGGTATAAAATTTTTCATTTATGTGTTCTACGTTTGTACTTCTTTGGTGTAAACCAGTGAACAATCAGACTGGTCCCTCTACAGACTATACTTCGAATAGTTCTGAATTAAACGATGGTGCAGTAACAAATAGCCCTAAAAATCTTAGTGGCAGTAGTTTAAAGATGAGGTCATGCCTGTTCTGAAGTTTGTGTATTTTATTTTAAGCAATTGTTTTTTAATTTCAGAAGTACTTTGCAGATTGAGGAGAATACATAAGTATCCCCTGAGGTTGGGAGTAAAGCCTCATCTTGCTTACATTATTCTGAAGTGTATTTTAGGTATTTNATAGCCCTAAAAATCTTAGTGGCAGTAGTTTAAAGATGAGGTCATGCCTGTTCTGAAGTTTGTGTATTTTATTTTAAGCAATTGTTTTTTAATTTCAGAAGTACTTTGCAGATTGAGGAGAATACATAAGTATCCCCTGAGGTTGGGAGTAAAGCCTCATCTTGCTTACATTATTCTGAAGTGTATTTTAGGTATTTATGTGACATTTATTTTAGATATTTCTGTGACATTTGCATTTTATATGTATTTGTTTGACTTGTATACAAATGAAACTCGCTCAGACGTGTCCAACTCTTTCGTGATTCCATGGACTGTTTACCGCCAGGCTCCTCTGTCTATGGGATTCTCCATGCAGGAATACTGGAGTGGGTTGCCATTTTCCTTCTCCGGGGATCTTCCAAACCCAGAGATTGCACCTGAGTCTCCTGCATTGCAAGCAGACTCCTTACCATCTGAGCCACCAGGGAAGACCCATATACAATATAAAGATAATCCCCCCCTCCTTCTTCCTCACCAATGTGGGATTAAAAATTGACTTTCCTGAAGATTTGTTAATTCTATTGTTTTGTTTACCTCTGGGGCCACAACTAAGTACTTTTGATAGCTTCATTTGAGATGGGGCTCAGATCAGTGTTTCTCAGGCTGGGTAAGAGTGCAGTTTGGCGTTTTTAATTTGGAAGGAGTGGACTGTCTTGTGCATTGTACAATGTTGACCAGCATCCCTGGCCTCTACCAACTAGTTACCAGTAGCAGTTCATCCTCCCTAGTGATGACAATGAAAAAAAATGTCTCCAGACATTACCAGATGTCACGTGGGAGAGCCACTTTGAGAACCACCATTCTAGGTGATGAAGAACCCTTGAAAGATTATAGCAAATGGAGAAGAAAAAAAGTCTTTGTTACACATCTGGTTCATAATTCTTCCTCCTAGAGCTCCTACCACTTCGCATTTCTCAAACTTAGAAATCAGAATCACCTAGGTAGCTAGTGTTCATTTCACATGCTAGCAAGGTAATTCTCAAAATCCTTCAAGCTAGTATTCAGCAGTACCTGAATGGAGAATTTCCAGATGTACAAGCTGGGTTTAGAAAAGGCAAAGGAACCAGAAATCAAATTGCTGACATTCATTGGTTCTTAGGGAATTCCAGAAAAACATGTGCTTTTGCTTCATTGATTATGCTGAATTCTTTGTGTGGATACTGGAAAATTTTTAAGAGATAGGAATAGCAGACCACCTTACCTGTCTCCCAAGAAACCTATTTTCAGGCTAATAAGCAACAGTTAAAACCAGTTATAGAATGACAGATTAGTTCAAAATTGGGAAATGGGTATGTCAAGTCTGTATGTTGTCACCCTGCTTATTTAACTTGCATGCAGAGTACATTGTGCAAAATGCCTGGCTGGAATCAAGATTGCCAGGAGAAATATCAACAACCTCAGATATGCAGATGATACCCCTCTAATGGCAGAAAGTGAAGAGGAACAAAAGAGCCTCACAATGAAAGTGAAAAAGGAGAGTGAAAACCTGGCTTAAAATTCATAATTCAAAAAACTAAGATCATGGCATCTGGTCCCATCACTTCATGGTAAATAAATAGATGGGGGGAAAGTGGAAACAGTGACAGACTTTATTTTCTTGGGCTCCAAAATCATTGTGGGTGGTGACCGCAGCCATGAAATTAAGACTCTTGCTCCTTGGAAGAAAAACTATGACAAACGTAGACAGCATATTAAAAAGCAGAGATATCACTTTGCTGACAAAGGTCCATATAGTCAAAGTTGTGGTTTTTCTAGTAGTCCTGTGTGGATGTAAGAGTTGGACCATAAGGAAGTCTGTGCACTGAAAAATTGATGCTTCCAAATTGTGATGCTGGAGAAAACTCTTGCGAGTCCCTTGGATAAGAGGAATAGGTATCATTTCTTGAATAGGTAATTTAAAACATGAAATTGAGAGGCCTGTGGGACAGCTAAGTGAGCATAGTAGAATCTCAATAATGCTAGGAGAGACATCTAGGATGGAAAATAAGCATTTTAAGGTTTTTGTAAATTTATTCATTTGTGCTTTGAATTTTTATGTTTAGTAATTGAATGTCTATATTGAAGAAAAGCCATACTCTAGTTTGGTGAATAAAATTTTTTATATTTTTATAAGACTTGGTAGTTTTAGTTTGGTGAGCAAACTTGAAGGAAATTAGAATAAAGTGATTTGTATGAAACTTATGTATTCTCAGCTAGACAGACTGAGGTTAATAATTTCTTAAATAGTACTAAAATGTCTAGTTATTAAAAATTTTTACTGGTACTTTGAAAGCAGTAGCTATTTCAAACTGCTAGTGTTTCTTTATATGGGTGACTTTTTTTTATTCTTATATGTTTAAATTGTTCATTCAAATTATAATCAGAGTTCTTCCTTTTTTGAGGAAGATTTTTGTATATATTGTCAATCAGTTTTCAAAAATACTAGAAATATTTTGATTGAGGTAGTTATTTGTGCAAGAGGAGGCAAAGTCTTCATAGCAATCTTAGTGCTTTCTGGTTATTCTATTATAATGACTAGGGTACTACCTCATTTGTTACATGTTTTTGGGTCTATACAAGGAAAATTTTTTTCAGTAACTAGTCTACCTTAAAGCATCAACATTTTAAACCATTTTTAATTTTAAAAAGTTTAATAGGTATATTTAGTTCTTTGGTGATTAAATACATTAACCAAGATGGAAAAAAGCCACTAAATTATTAATATTTCAATCACTGAAGTTTGATTTGTTTTCTTAATTGCATACTTTTTTTCATGGTTGTGATTAGTAGTCTATTAGTGGTTAGTGGTTCTCAACCCTGCTGTATTAATCTATATATAGGTTATTTAAGTATGTATATGGTGTTTCTAATACTGATATTCTAATTGTCTAGCCATTTTATTATTTCAAGATATTCAGTTTCATTATTTTAGAACTATATATAGTATGAAAAGAGTATTGTTAAGCCTCCTCTGCCTTCCCCAATTATTTTCCTAGGGCATTTGTTAGTTTAGTATCTTAAACTTGTTTTTAATTTATATTTTTTATATTATCGGAGAAGGACATTTGTTATGTACAATCCAGGTAGCTTCTCTACTTTCATAAGAATATACTGAACTTGTTAAAATCACTGTTAGGAATATTTGGTTTTGTGCTATGACTTATATATGGGACTATTAAATAATGCAGTATGAGAGTCATTTTTGTTTTTAAATTGTACATAGTTTTTCACATTTTTGTGCTCTCAGGAGTGTACCTAACTTCTCCTGTCCTTAAAGTTTGTAGCTGTTCAGCTTGCTGTTAATAATCTTTGTAATTTAGCTGCTCAGTCATTATTTCCTGGTTCATTTCTTTATTGAAGTTCTGCTCTCTGTTAAGTATTGGGTTAGATTTACATTTTAATTCCCAGCTACATTCTGGTTTTGTTTGTTTGTTTTAATTAAAAAAAAAAAAAAAAAAACAACATGGCAGACCAGATATGGTGACTAACAGGTCAGGCATAACAGCAAGATGGAAGTGACAGGTTTGGAAACACAATGAGATAGTTCCCTAGAGGCAGCTCTGAATTTATAGCTTGTATTTCATTTCTGCCTCAGCTAGTGCTTTTGTTGCAGGAAAGGGAACCCGTTCCAGGCCCCAAGACTGGGCTCTTGTCTAACATTCAGAAATGAATGGTCCAAGGACACACTTTACTGGAAAAGGGCGCCCAGGTGGAGAGCAGTAGGGTAAGGGACCCCAGGAAAACTGCTCTGCTTCCTGGCTGTCAGTCTCAGGTTTTATGGTGATGGAATTAGTTTCCAGATTGTCTTTGGTCAGTCATTCTGACTCAAGAGTCCTTCCTAGTGGCCCTCCCATTGCTCAGCCAAGATGAATGCCAATGAGAAGTATTCTGGGAAGTTAATTCCCAGCTATATTTTGTACAATATATTCTGACAGCTGAGTGAAAAGGGAAGAAATTTAAGTAGAAATGATTTTTGTTTTATGGGTGTATAAAATAATGTGCTAATAGAAAACAACTAAGGAAACCAAAATACATACTCATTGTATAATTTGCAAAACCAAATTTGCTCTAAGTACAACTTGTAGTCTGTTTTCTGATTGCTGAGAAGGGCAAATTGAGTAAGCATGAAAACTTGGCATAAAAGAATGAAATTGTTGCCATTTCCTTTTCTAGGGGATCTTCCCTACCCAGGGGTCAAACCTGGGTCTCCTGCATTGCAGGCAGATTCTTTATTAACTGAGCCACCAGGGAAGCCCCAATCTTAGAACTGTAGTCAACCCTGTCATGTTTTGTATTAGAATATAAAAGTTGATCTAATACAGAAAAGTAAGAGTTACTTAACCAGTTGCTTAATTCAGGTGTGAGCCTAAAAAATAACTAGAATGACTTATCTGGTAAGTTACTGTTTTTTAGTCTTTAAGTTGTGCCCAACTCTGCAACCTCATGGACTGTGTAGCACACTAGGCTCCTCTGTTCTCTAACTATCTCCCAGAGTTTGCTCAAATTCATGTCCATTGAGTTGGTGGTGCTGTCTTACCATCTCATCTTCTGCTGCCCCTTTCTCCTTTTGCCTTCAATCTTTCCCAGTATCAGGGTCTTTTCCAAAGAGTTGGCTATTCGCATCAAGTGGCCAAAGTATTGGAGCTTCAGCTTCAGCAACAGTCCTTCCAATAGGAACCACTCAGCGATTGATTTCCTTTAGGATTGACTGGTTTGATCTTGCAATCCAGGGAACTCTCAAGAGTCTTCTCCAGCACCACAGTTCAAAAGCATCAGTTCTTCGACGCTCAGCCTTCTTATGGTCCAACTCTCACACCCATGCATGACTGCTGGAAAAATCATAGCTTTGACTATGTGGACCTTTGTCAGCAAAGTGATGTCTCTGCTTTTTAATATGCTGTCTAGGTTTGTCATAGCATTCTTTCCAAGGAGCAAGGATCGTAATTTCATGGCTGCATTCACTATCTGCAGTGATTTTGGAGCCCACAGAATCAAATCTGCCCCTGCTTCCACTTTTCCCTCTTATATTTGCCATGGAGTGATGGGACCGTCATACCATGATCTTAGTTTTTTTTTCTTTTTTTAATTTATCTATTTTTAATTGAATGATAATTGCTTTACAGAAATTTGTTGTTTTCTATCAAACATCAATATAAGTCAGCCAGATCTTAGGTTTTTTTTAATGTTGAATTTCACAGCAGCGTTTTGATTCTCCTCTTTCACCCTCATCAGAAGACTCTTTAGTTTTTTTTCACTTTCTGCCATTAGAGTGATGTCATCTGTGTACCTGAGGTTGTTGATATTTCTCCCGGCAATTTGGCAAGTAGACCCACCAAAAATACTTGTTTGTGTTTGATTGGGTGCTGTGCTGTTAAAAAGATAATTACACAAATGCTGTTCCTTTTTTTACATTTCTGAAAGTTTGAAATAATCTTAGACTTGCTGAAAAGTTGCAGCCTCTATCCTTTTGAAGCTTAAGTATTTGGTGAACATGGAGGAAGTGCAAAGATAATACCAAAAACATGCATGTACAATGTTGTGAGATAAATATGCCATCAACATTAGTACTGGCTAGGAACAAGTGAAAAGGGAAAAGTTTATGCTTGATGGAGACACCTTTTACTTGAAATTATGTTAAAGGATTTTGGGTAGGGCTAGGAGATTCCATTGCTTTTTAATTGAAGGACGAGTGGATTCCGTTTAACTAGTGTCGCTGCTGCTGCTGCTAAGTCACTTCAGTCGTGTCCGACTCTGTGTGACCCCATAGACGGCAGCCCACCAGGCTCCCCCATCCTTGGGATTCTCCAGGCAAGAATACTGGAGCGGGTTGCCATTTCCTTCTCCAATGCATGAAAGAGAAAAGTGAAAGTGAAGTCGCTCAGTCTGTCCGACTGTTAGCGACCCCATGGACTGCAGCCCACCAGGCTACTCTGTCCATTGGATTTTCCAGGCAAGAGTACTGGGGTGGGATGCCATTGCCTTCCTAGANAAACTGCTCTGCTTCCTGGCTGTCAGTCTCAGGTTTTATGGTGATGGAATTAGTTTCCAGATTGTCTTTGGTCAGTCATTCTGACTCAAGAGTCCTTCCTAGTGGCCCTCCCATTGCTCAGCCAAGATGAATGCCAATGAGAAGTATTCTGGGAAGTTAATTCCCAGCTATATTTTGTACAATATATTCTGACAGCTGAGTGAAAAGGGAAGAAATTTAAGTAGAAATGATTTTTGTTTTATGGGTGTATAAAATAATGTGCTAATAGAAAACAACTAAGGAAACCAAAATACATACTCATTGTATAATTTGCAAAACCAAATTTGCTCTAAGTACAACTTGTAGTCTGTTTTCTGATTGCTGAGAAGGGCAAATTGAGTAAACATGAAAACTTGGCATAAAAGAATGAAATTGTTGCCATTTCCTTTTCTAGGGGATCTTCCCTACCCAGGGGTCAAACCTGGGTCTCCTGCATTGCAGGCAGATTCTTTATTAACTGAGCCACCAGGGAAGCCCCAATCTTAGAACTGTAGTCAACCCTGTCATGTTTTGTATTAGAATATAAAAGTTGATCTAATACAGAAAAGTAAGAGTTACTTAACCAGTTGCTTAATTCAGGTGTGAGCCTAAAAAATAACTAGAATGACTTATCTGGTAAGTTACTGTTTTTTAGTCTTTAAGTTGTGCCCAACTCTGCAACCTCATGGACTGTGTAGCACACCAGGCTCCTCTGTTCTCTAACTATCTCCCAGAGTTTGCTCAAATTCATGTCCATTGAGTTGGTGGTGCTGTCTTACCATCTCATCTTCTGCTGCCCCTTTCTCCTTTTGCCTTCAATCTTTCCCAGTATCAGGGTCTTTTCCAAAGAGTTGGCTATTCGCATCAAGTGGCCAAAGTATTGGAGCTTCAGCTTCAGCAACAGTCCTTCCAATAGGAACCACTCAGCGATTGATTTCCTTTAGGATTGACTGGTTTGATCTTGCAATCCAGGGAACTCTCAAGAGTCTTCTCCAGCACCACAGTTCAAAAGCATCAGTTCTTCGACGCTCAGCCTTCTTATGGTCCAACTCTCACACCCATGCATGACTGCTGGAAAAATCATAGCTTTGACTATGTGGACCTTTGTCAGCAAAGTGATGTCTCTGCTTTTTAATATGCTGTCTAGGTTTGTCATAGCATTCTTTCCAAGGAGCAAGGATCGTAATTTCATGGCTGCATTCACTATCTGCAGTGATTTTGGAGCCCACAGAATCAAATCTGCCCCTGCTTCCACTTTTCCCTCTTATATTTGCCATGGAGTGATGGGACCGTCATACCATGATCTTAGTTTTTTTTTCTTTTTTTAATTTATCTATTTTTAATTGAATGATAATTGCTTTACAGAAATTTGTTGTTTTCTATCAAACATCAATATAAGTCAGCCAGATCTTAGGTTTTTTTTAATGTTGAATTTCACAGCAGCGTTTTGATTCTCCTCTTTCACCCTCATCAGAAGACTCTTTAGTTTTTTTTCACTTTCTGCCATTAGAGTGATGTCATCTGTGTACCTGAGGTTGTTGATATTTCTCCCGGCAATTTGGCAAGTAGACCCACCAAAAATACTTGTTTGTGTTTGATTGTGGTGCTGTGCTGTTAAAAAGATAATTACACAAATGCTGTTCCTTTTTTTACATTTCTGAAAGTTTGAAATAATCTTAGACTTGCTGAAAAGTTGCAGCCTCTATCCTTTTGAAGCTTAAGTATTTGGTGAACATGGAGGAAGTGCAAAGATAATACCAAAAACATGCATGTACAATGTTGTGAGATAAATATGCCATCAACATTAGTACTGGCTAGGAACAAGTGAAAAGGGAAAAGTTTATGCTTGATGGAGACACCTTTTACTTGAAATTATGTTAAAGGATTTTGGGTAGGGCTAGGAGATTCCATTGCTTTTTAATTGAAGGACGAGTGGATTCCGTTTAACTAGTGTCACTGCTGCTGCTGCTGCTAAGTCACTTCAGTCGTGTCCGACTCTGTGTGACCCCATAGACGGCAGCCCACCAGGCTCCCCCATCCTTGGGATTCTCCAGGCAAGAATACTGGAGCGGGTTGCCATTTCCTTCTCCAATGCATGAAAGAGAAAAGTGAAAGTGAAGTCGCTCAGTCTGTCCGACTGTTAGCGATCCCATGGACTGCAGCCCACCAGGCTACTCCGTCCATTGGATTTTCCAGGCAAGAGTACTGGGATGGGGTGCCATTGCCTTCCCCGAACTAGTGTCACTAGTGGATGCCATTTAACAAATTAGACTCTAACTAGGGTGAATAAAAGACTCTTCTCATTTCATTTAATGAATCTGTAATACAGATTATTGTACTAAAATATTACTTTCATAAAATAATCGACCTATTGTAGAACTTTAAATATCTATTATATAGCCTTCTAAGATCCTTGTTTTTTTTTAAAAAAAAAACAAAAAAAAAACTTATTTCCTAGGCCCTACCAGAACATTCTAATTCCCTACTTCTAGGCTTAGGACCTAGGTATTTGTTTTTATCAAGCTTCCCAGATGTTTCTGATTATAGCCAGGTTTGGGAATCATTTAACTGCAAGATAACAGTCCAGAGGCCTTGATAATAGCTGTTGTCTATTGCACAACCACTGTAACAACTGTCGTTTATTGTGCTTATTGTATCTGAAGTGCCAGATATTTCAAGTATTTCATATATATCTATGATAACCTCATACTTTGTCCCAGTATAAGGCTCAGAAAGGTTATGTAGCTTACCCATCCAGAGTATAGCTCCAAGTTATAGCAGATACTAGACTTCAGATTTCTAGCTATATTTTTACAGTGGTCCACACAAAATCACTGCAGATGGTGATTGCAGCCATGAGATTAAAAGACACTTACTCCTTGGAAGAAAAGTTATGACCAACCTAGATAGCATATTCAAAAGCAGAGACATTACTTTGCCGACTAAGGTCCGTCTAGTCAAGGCTATGGTTTTTCCTGTGGTCATGTATGGATGTGAGAGTTGGACTGTGAAGAAGGCTGAGCGCCGAAGAATTGATGCTTTTGAACTGTGGTGTTGGAGAAGACTCTTGAGAGTCCCTTGGACTGCAAGGAGATCCAACCAGTCCATTCTGAAGGAGATAGTCCTGGGATTTCTTTGGAAGGAATGATGCTAAAGCTGAAACTCCAGTACTTTGGCTACCTCATGCGAAGAGTTGACTCATTAGAAAAGACCCTAATGCTGTGAGGGATTGAGGGCAGGAGGAGAAGGGGACAACCGAGGATGAGATGGCTGGATGGCATCACTGACTCGATGATCGTGAGTCTGAGTGAACTCCGGGAGTTGGTGATGGATAGGGAGGCCTGGCATGCTGCGATTCATGGGGTTGCAAAGAGCTAGACATGACTGAGTGAGTGAACTGAACTGAACTGAACACCCTTATCTATGGAGGATATATTACAAGGTCCCCACTGGGTGCTTGAAACCACAGATAGTAATACTGAACCCTGTCTGTACTGTTTTTTTCTATACATACATACTTAGGATAAAGTTAAACTTATAAATTAGACACAGTAAGAGATGGACAACAATAGCTAATAATAAAGCAGAACAATTGTAACAATATACTGTAATAAAGGTTGTTATAAAAATATGGTCTCTCTCTCTCAAGTTCAACTCTGCCAGAAATGTGGCAGTGGCTTCTTCATTGGCAGACTCAGCCTCTCCAACAATTTTTACATTTTTCAGTTGAAATCTATTCTTGAGTCTGTATAACCATTTCATATTGGAGTAAATGGCTTGGTGTCATTTTAGGGGATCCCTTGCTTGCTAAAGTTGTCATACAGGCTCCATGTTTTCTGGTGTGACCTGTTGCCATCAATTGTAACATGTTTTATGTTCATGTCTTCCACCCACAGATTTAATGCCTTTTCTATCCTGATTTTTCCATTTATCTTGCACTATTACTTTTCCTTTTCCATTTATCAGGCACTGTTGCTGTAACTTTGCAGTTTGAGGTGTATCATCAAATGTAGCATAAATTTTTTTTCCTTTTTTTCAATTTCATGGATAGAAGATTCCTTTTAAGGTACAATTTCTTTTTCCTTATTAAGTCAAGACCTTCACCTTTTTGTTTATGGGAAGTACTTTATAGCTTTTCTTTGATATATGCAAATTGCCAGAATTCCAAGTCTTGTTCTTTGGGGCCATTATTAAGTAAAATTATGAAGTGAGGGTTACTTGAACACAAGCATTGCAATATCACAACGGGTGATCTGATTATACTGAGAAGGCTAAGTGACCAATGGGCAGGATACACAGAACAAAGGGATGAATCACATCACAGGCTGGACAGAGCAGGACAGCACAGGAAGGTGTGAGATTTCATCATGCTATTCAGAACAGCACACAATGTAAAACTGATGAATTGCTTATTTCTGGAATTTTCCTTTTAATATTTTCAGACCACAAGTAACAGCTGGTAGCTGAAACCTTGGAAAGCAAAACTTGAGGTGAAGGGGGACTCTTATTGACGTATGATTATCTTATATATTTTTTAATTAAAAACTTGGGTAGTCATTTTAGGGTCTCTTTGCTTGGCTTTTTCCTTCTATTTAGATCAAATCATGTTTTGTATCCTTTCTTTGCTTATGTTGTTCTTACCTATCTTGAAGTCACATCCATTAACGAAGGCCCACCTCAAACTACTCATTCTGGGAAGCTCTTCCCATCTTTGGTCCTTTCCCTAACTTAAACTCCTTGAAGACTACTCTCCTAGTAGGTAACAGCATTGTCAGTTTGTAAAAATATATTTTCAATTACTGTTTATGCTAATACTACAAATATTGTGGGTGGCGTAGTTAGTTGCAGTATTGTGATGGGTAGCATGCTTTTCTGAGCCCTTTACTGATCTCTGGCATTACTACGTATAGTACTGCTCTTGAGTAGAATGTTGTTGTGTGTGTGTGTGTGTGTGTGTGGTTAGCAGAAACATAAAAGAACAAATCCATACTTTTATTTATTTGCTTTTCAGTGAGTTTAAATCCTCAAAGGGTACAGCATCACAAAATCTGTGTCCAGCGGCCTTAGCAAAAAGGCTGCTTTGGAATTTGGCACAAACCGTGCCANTTGTGTGTGTGTGTGTGTGTGTGTGGTTAGCAGAAACATAAAAGAACAAATCCATACTTTTATTTATTTGCTTTTCAGTGAGTTTAAATCCTCAAAGGGTACAGCATCACAAAATCTGTGTCCAGCGGCCTTAGCAAAAAGGCTGCTTTGGAATTTGGCACAAACCGTGCCACTGTTTACCTGAGCATGAGTTGTCTTTCCCCAGATTACTCTGGTTTTGTTAGGTTTGCTGCCAAGAGTTACCATGTTGTTCTTTGCTTTTTATACATAAGTACGTCTCTTGCCTAGATTAGAATTCAGTTTCATCTCAAGCATATATACCTTTGATTTTCAGGAGAGCTGTGTACTCCCTCTTGGTTCCATAGACTCCGCTTATAGCCAGCAAAAGTGGCCTTGGGCCACAGCCTTCCAGATATATTTGTTTTAGAAGTCCTGTCCCAGCACACCTTCACAGGGTCCAAGATGGCTGAAAGAGAGACCATTATTTTTACAATGGAATAAATTAACAGACCTAGGTTATGGAAAAAGTGAGAATTTTCTGTTTTGAGGTTTCAGATTACTTTGGCTGCTCTGAAGCACTATAAGGCAGGCTTTTCAAATCTTCTGTTGTAGAGTAAATTTATAAACATACAGCAACATTCATCATAATAAATTAATAATTTCAGCAGTAATGTAATTTAGTTTGCAGTACAATTTTTTAACTAGTATTTTCTTAGAACTTTATTAATATGCTAGGACTGCCATTACAGAAAACCACAGATGAGGTAGCTTAAACAACAGAGATTTGTTTTCTCACAGTTCTGGAGGCTGGAAGTCCAGTATTAAGGTGCTAACAGATTTGGTATCTGAGAAGGGTCTTCCTGAATTACATATGGCCACCTACTGTCTGTGTCCTCACGTGGCCATTGTGCAACCTCTGGAGGAGAAAGGGTTATCTCCAGTGTGTCTTCTCTTGTAAGGATATCGGCTCCACATGATGGGCCCTGCTCTTATGACCTCCTTTAACCTTAGTTAACCCCCTTAAGGCCCTGTCTCCCACATACAATTACATTGGGATTAGGGCTTCATCATAAGAGTTTTGGGTGTATGCAGTTTGGCCTGTAACAGGAATTGAATGTCTGTTTTCCTGTGTATGGTGGTGTAATAGCTATAGAAATTTTTTTTTTAATCAGATAATAAATACTTTGTTTCTGTCTACCTTTTTATTAGGCAAGTAATGTTAAGATGAATATCAGTTGAACATTTTATGAGTCATGGGATTCAATATTTTGGAAGGAAATGGCTTTAAAATCTTTTAGAAGCTGGCTTGAGAGGTATATGCTAGAAATAATTTGAACTCTTTGATAAAACTGTGTTATGTACAGAATGCATATATATCATGAGTACACAAGGTACAGTAGTGACTGATTAAAATGGACTAAAGTTAATCCTTTAAAAATTTTGCCTATATTCTTAAAACTTGTTTTTTCATCCTTCTATTTTCACAAGATCTCAGGATTGGAAGATGTATTGTCATTTAACCTAATTATGCAAATAGTACTCTTAATTCCAAGACCATCCCCATGGAAAAGAAATGCAAAAAAGCAAAATTGCTGTCTGGGGAGGCCTTACAAATAGCGGTGAAAAGAAAGAGAGACGAAAAGCAAAGGAGAAAAGGAAAGATTTAAGCATCTGAATGCAGAGTTCCAAAGAATAGCAAGAAGAGATAAGAAAGCCTTCTTCAGCGATCAATGCAAAGAAATAGAGAAAAACAACAGAATGAGAAAGACTAGAGATCTCTTCAAGAAAATCAGAGATACCAAGGGAACATTTCAGGCAAAGATGGGCTCGATAAAGGACAGAAA